>CAJUYI010001845.1:0-13944 GCA_910591695.1 Galerucella pusilla
GACTGATGTGTTTGAATCGACCTTTACAGGATATTATTGTCTGAATATATTACCTATAACATGGACTCTTTTAAGGTGCGTCCAGACCGGGCGCTCTCAATCGCGCCAAGCCGCGCTGATAATTTGTGAACGTTGCAGCAACGTTAGCGAACATAATTTGGTCTTTGTGCGTGAGACGTCCAAACCGGCTGCTCCACTCTGCAACAAACAGTTGTTCGTCGGAGATTAGTTTTTATTTTTATTTTGTGGTAAATATTGCTCGTTAAACAGATAGTTGTGATACCCTTGAGTATTGTGTATATAATCAAGGGTGATATTGACATTGCAATTGCCGCATTAATCTAACTATTTTTTCGTGGGTCCACTTGTCAAACATTCTTAATCAATACCTACACGATTACCAAAAACAGTCAATACACGATATCGGACACAATCAATAAATAATCAATACACGCACGTAAAAACAAAAAAAAAACCCTTTTGTTAATAGTTCACTTCAAAAACTTTGTCCAAACTAACCGCACCAAAACGCGCACGAGCCTCGGTTTTCTTTTAATGTACTGGCGGAACAACAACGAACACGCGCAAAGAAGATCGTTAAAGTGCGTTTGTGCGCACTTTCCCGTCCACAGCAAATGCAATGCAACGTTGCAAAACGTTTTGAGCGGTTCGGCTCGCCCGGTCTAGACGCACCTTTAGATGATCCGGCGAGCTGTCTTTGTCTTGAAAATGATAGAACAGCAGTGCATACATCCCACCGAAGTCCAAATGTGTGAACCCAAAAGACTAAGACACAGTGGTGATAATTTGCTTAGATTTCTGGAAAAATGTGTAAGCTGTATTTTTCCTTCATACTACAAGCTCCTTCAGAAATTTCAGACATAACAAAATGCAAAATTCGCAATGGAGAATTTAGAACATTTCCTTGAAAAGGACATAGGTCGAGGACGTGATTGTGATATAAATCTAAGATCACTAAAAAGAAGGATAAGTCGAGAGGATTGTATTTACAGTATACGATCTTTGTCTTATTTTTTCGTTCCTTTTGAGGTCTTTCAGCCTTTGATTGACATGTGGGATTTCGGTTGGATTATGAGGGTGTTAGATGGAAAATAAATAACATATTTCATCGGAAACAAAATAAAAAAAACAGTAACGTAACTATCTAGGGATGTTACAATAGAAAACTTCAAATTATATCCTGGTAGGAATCAATTTAAAAGTAACTAAAATCCTTTTAGTTCATTAAGGAGCTATTCCTGTTAAAATAGCTTCGCTATTACAAGGAGTTTCCGAACCTTCACGTGATTTACGTTTGCAATCAAATTCCGTCTACATTCAATATTAGTCGAGCCCAAATATAAACACTTCTTCCGCTTTTATATTAGATCTAACTCGAGTCATTTCGGTGTAAAGTGAGGACGGGATATGGAGACTGTGTAAATTGTCTTTGAAGTTCAACAATTATTTACAACCAAAACATTATTCTGCGATATCTATTGGTAACTCGCTTTATTTATTACGACAATATTACAGAAAACTGTGATAAAACTTTATTGTTTCAAACTCACGAGGCTTGTTGTCAGATTTTTCGAATTTTGGTTTGCAGTGGAAGGTAAAGATGTCGCTATTGTCACAACTTTCACACTTCCGTTACTGGAAGACATGACGTATTAATTGTGATTTTGTTGTCTTCTTCAGTCCGTGATTGAGCTCTAAGGCCGGCGACACATTTGCGGTTGCGGTTGCAACCGCGCGGTTACAATCGCTGTTCTGTAAAATACATGGTTGTTTATGAAATGGTGTCACACTAGCGGCCAAGCGGCAGCAACCGCCTTTGCAACCGCATCTTGCCGCGGTCGCGCGGATGTCCGTCCGAAATGCAACATGTTGTTACTTGCCTGACTGTTCACATTAACCGCGCGGCCACAAACCTAGCCAGTCGAGTTTTGAACATGGACGTCTTCGATACCGAAAAATTTATTGTTCTGGTGCAAAGTAAGACGTGCTTGTGGGATGTTACCGACAAGGCATACAAAGATCGCGACAAAAAAATTACCGCTTGGCAGAAGATTTTAGAAAAAATAGTACCTCCTTTTTCGCTTCGATTTCTTAATTTGAGCATAAATTATAGCAACCGTTTCTACCAAATCCATGTTGATTATTGAACTGACGGACTCGGTATGACAAGGTGTGTGCTTGTATGTGTGAACGTTATAGCGGTTGTTACCGCGCGGTTGCCACCGCAGTTGCACCCGAAATGTGTCGACAGCCGTACTTGCGGACGGAGAACATATACCTTGTACTGATAAGACGCAAATGCTCCGAAACCGTTCTACAAGTTATTTTTTCCCTTCTAAATTAGTGTTGGGGAGGGGGAGGGGGAGAATCGAATACTCTGTTCTCGAATACTCTCACGATTCGAGTATTTTCCAAGTACTGAGTACTCACATACAAAGAAAGAATTTTCTATCACCTCCCACTATTTATATATAAAATTTGAAGGAAATATGATGTAGATTTATTTAATTAATCGATTCCACATATTCGCACCCCATTTTTTTCTTCATTTGTTTCTCATGGATGACACGTGATGCTTCGCTAACATTCGACAATCGCGTCAATCGTCAATCTGCAATCTGCATTCAGTGCATTCGTTTGAACTTTTAACGGTATTTCTGCCAAGTCCAAAAACAATTTTTTAGTTGGTGACAAGAGGACAGAGGTGGCGTGACGCAAGTTGTATTGAGAAGTGAATAACGTAATATAATAATAATTTTTTCTACTAACGTGCGGAAAGTGAATCTATAAAGCGTGCGGAAAGAGTCACTTTTCCGCACTAGTGCGGAAAGTAAATTTATTGACATTTGAGGAATATACTGACATTTGAATATTCAAAATATGTATTTTGTATATCCAAGTTTACCAAATGACTGAAAAATTAATAAATTTATTATAATGCTGCTATAATTTTTAATAAAAAAAAACTTATTTTTCAATAATTTTTTGATGGCACTGGTATAAGCCTCATCAAATGAATGTCAAATAATAATAATTAATTTGTTGATATGTATATAATGAGAAATGTTGATTTATGATTACTTTTGGGTTTTTTCCGCATGCTAGTAGAAAAAATAGTGTACCTAACACGTGCGTAAAGTGACTTTTCCGCACGCGATTGCTGGCCGAACTCCGCTAAAGCGTCGTTCGGCCATCTGCAATAGCGTGCGGAAAAATATCACTTTCCGCACTAGTTAGGTAAACTACTATATCTTGTTTTCAGTGATATTTTATTTGTTACAGTTTATTTTCATTTGTTTTTTATGTAACTTGAGTATAAAATTGAATATATATTAATGAAATTTTGTTATTCACTCACCTGTCCCGTACAGTCTATCTTTGCCCTCCCTGAAAACATATTCGAGTACTGAGAGTATTCGAATACTTCACTGTAAGTATTCGAATACTAACGAGTACTCTTGAGAATCGAGTACATTCCGATTCTTAATACTCGAGTATCCCATCACTATTCTAAATGCAAACCAGAATGATTGGTGTTGAGTATCTTGTAGATATTGCAACCCCGTCTAACTTTGAGGTGCAATTCAATATCCGTCGGTGCCTATAGCTCGAGAAGTAGGTGCTGCTTAGCTGTCTTAGACTAGAATTTATCCTTAGGCATTCCTTCTTACACCATTCATCACCGTTTCCTGAGCTTCATGCATTAGCTCCGATATTATAATATCAGGGTATTTCCCCAGTACAAGTATTGTCATAAATATCATCGCCATATAGACCAATTTCTCCATGATTTCATCTATGATGAGGATCCACAGCAGAGGTGAATAGACTCCTCCCCGTTGACTACATTATCGAGATTTACATGGAATCTCCAAATGGGGTTGTCATTGCTGTCCTGTTGAAGATCATGTTTTTCCTCCACCGACAAGTGTGGTGTCGTCTGCTCCACATCTTGCAACAGCAGCTTGTACGAAGTCTATAGTAGCTAAGCTTGCTGAAATCCTTGCGTGGCATTTATTATGTTCCCATTATGTAGTAACACTTCTCCGTTAACGACTTTACCCTCCTCGATATTCAAGGTTTTGCACTTGTTTAATCCAAACCCCATTTGTATATTTTTATATTTACCAACCGTAAATACAATTTATCCTCCACAGCCAGGGCAATTTACAGCTAACGGGTTGGCAAAACTTCAAGACGTTGTCAGATCAACTGGTAAAATTTCCCAGTTTGTTTTGACGTTTATTGACATTCGATCATATTTTTTTTGGAGCTTTTAAATTCATTGTTTATTTAAGATTGAAAAACTAATTATCTAGGCATATCTGCAGTGTGTGCAGCTGAACAGTAAAGGTCATGAGATGGTAACGCTATTTTGAACGAGAATGCCGAAATGCTATAAGAAATGCCATTTGTATTCAAACCAAAAGTCGAGGAGGGGCCCGCTTCTCCCGCTTACTGCTGTAAGACACGCAAGTAATAGTATTCGCTATTTGTATTCATTATTATTAAAAACTGTCAATATAACATCAGATTGACTTTTCTAGTTTTCGTTAAGTGAAGAAAAAAACTACAGCTTGGCAACATCACAATATTTTGTTTTGCAACGTCATCGTCTGTTTATCATAAATAAACTATAGTGTTTCTGTTGGCTTTGATTTTATAGCCGTAATCCATACCAACAAGTAGTTAGATGGAGAGTGGGTTCATTTCCAAACAAAACCAAAATGGACTAAGGAAGTCACACTGGAAGATCACCCTATGGATAGATATTTCATCAGTTCTGAGGTATTGATCATTCATTTGTGAATGAAGGTTCGTTCGCCAGTGCTCCATCTATGATTCATTAACAAGCCAGGAATGTGGATTGTTATCAAATGCTTTCCTGTAATCTATGAAAGCCTTGTAGATGTTGCGCTGTTTCTTTTGCGCCTTAGTAGCACTGAATCGATTATGAGTTGGTCTTTGCAGCCTTGGTGATCCCGTCTGCACCCTCTCTGTTCTTTCGTTATTATTAGTATTATTGTTATTTTCAGTGGCTGAATTTATATTGGAAAACAGTATACAAAGTTTCCAATAACACAAATAATGTTGGTGACAAAACAAAAATTGCTTTAAAATATTTTTATCTAATTCCGCTATCAAATGTGACACTTTACGTCACTCCTTGACGTTAGGTAACGTCACATTTTTCATAACCTTCATATATCAGTTATGAAAAGTAGTTATGTAAAAATGTTACGTAACTGTTTATGTTTCCACATAGAGATACCACATGAGTTTCAAAGAATAATTTATTAATTAGGTAGGTACTGTCAAAACTGACAATTATTTCATTATTTAAACTGTACAATAACCCATTGTTTTAATTCAATAGTATTTTGAGATTTATAAACATTGAAAACATTATTCAGGACACAGTTATTTAAAGTAAGTCAATTTTCTAGGTGAATACATTATAGTAACAATACTTCTAACACCATTTGATTCCACTTCAATGTTATCATTGTAATTGAAGATTTCATTGAATATTATGAAAGCGCGGAATTAGATAAAACGTTATGAAGAGAGCGACATTGTTCAACACGCGTAATTTGCAGAACTCGCTGGCGCTCGTTTTGGCAAATATTACGCTTGTTGAACAATATCGTTCTTTTCATAACTAATTACGTAAATATCTATTTCCTTCCCCAAATATGGATCACTTTTTAAAAGTAGTATTTATTGGAGAATTAAACGAAATGGAGGTGTAATTTCTTCGCAATAGGTACAGATGATTGTGCCATTGACATATAACTTGTTTGTCAATGGATTGTGTAAACAGTTACGTGTGGTGTACCACAAGGTACGGTTCTGGGCCCTGTTTAATTTAGTATCTATTTAAATAACTTATTTGTGGTTCAAAGTAACAGTAAAATCATCAGTTTTGCAGACGATACAGTTCTGATATACAGTGATCAGAATTGGTACGATCTAAAGTTAAAAATTGAAAATGATTTAATTTGTATAAAACAGTGGTTTGACTTTAGGCTTCTTTCAATCAATTATAAAAAACTGTTTACCTGCCTTTTGCATCCCTAGAACCAGATCTTCCGAACTACACCATTAATGTCCAAAAAAATACCAATATTCAACCTGCAAAACAAATAAAATATTTAGGAATTATGATAGACCCACATCTTAGATGGGATAATCATATTACTTAGCTCAAAAATTGAGGTGTATATTCTATAAATTTAAACATATCTCATATCATCTACAATATAAACAAAAACTAATGGTCTATCGAAGTTTAGTTGAATCTCACCTAATTTACGGTCTAATCAGCTGGGGTGGAGTGGCGAAGACTTACTGTAACATTCTCCAGGTTTCGCAAAAAAGATTCCTCAAAATCCTTCTTGGAAAAACAAGAAGATATAACAGTGAACTTATATATACTGAAACGAAAATATTAGATGTTAGACAATTATATTTAAAAAAAGCGGTATTAAAACAACATAAACTTAAATCAAATCTGCAAATTCAAACTCACAATTATGCGACAAGAAACAAACATACTTACCTGAATCCAGCAATGAAAAAAACAGCTGGACAAAAAAGCTTTTTGTTTCTTGGACCTAAGCTATATAATGCTATACCCCAACAAATAAAATGTGAATCTTGTGTAAAGGTACTAACTCTAAAACTCCATGAATATATTCCCAAAACAAATAGACACGCTATTCACAATCTTATCGAAAATAATGATTAATAATGTTTCTATCAATTTCTATTCTATTCTATTAATCTTTTTCTATTTTATTAATCTTCAATTACATTATAAATTTCTATTAATTATTATTTACTTGTCACCTAGTATAAGTCTTATAGTATAGTATTATTTCCTTGCAAACAAGCCTTATAGGTTTCGCAAGTGTATGTATTTATTTATTTCGCATAACGTCGTTTTGTTTATCTTATGTATTTATGTATTTTTTGAATTATGTGTAAATAAATAAATTATTATTATTATATTTCATCTATTCTTAAACGTCCGCCCGTGGGTCAAATAATAGAAACAAAAAATTTTAGGCGTGTTTTTATCATCAAAACTGAAGCAACCGGTTCTGAACGGTCTTAGAAGCCAAAAGACTCCGAAAAGGCAATTAGCGTTGAGGAAAAGTTATTTTTCTACTACCGTGCGCTTTAACCCACTTTCCCGCACACATTTTAGCTTTGAAAGTGTCACTTTCCCGCACTAGTGCGGGAAAGTAAAATTATGCAAATTTTGACCTTATTAGATAGTTTTTTACTTCGGAAGTTATAAATATTCTTACACCAGGTGAATAAATAGTCCATCAAATAAAATCAACATGTTTCCAAGCTTTTTGTTGCATTTTTAATTTTCTGAAAATATAAAATAAAATAAATATTTTGATATAACCTTGTAAACTCTTTAAAGTAGTGTCACAAAACAACTATCAAACCACCCGGGTTTGATATAAGAAAAATATATCAAATGAAATTCTTTTATCTACAAATGACTTAAAATTGTTGCCGTCACCCTCATCGTCATCTTCATGTGACCTGTAAACGATGCCATCCTCATCAACGTCATTCACTCACCAGTTAACACCAAATAACTCCACTGGACCGGCAATTTTAAGTAATTCACAAAATGCAACAAATTGTGTTTGTAATATTAATATTTATAATAATAATTGATAATAATAATAATAGTTTTTGGTCTAAGTTTTTTATATGTGTGTTAAAATAAAATAAATTTTGAAAAATGGGTTTATATACCTACTTTTTTGTATATACGGTCGTAGAAAAAATAATGTTCCTAACTCATGCGTAAAGTGTCTTTCCCGCCCTTGACCGCTTGCCCGAACTCCGCTTCGCGTCGTTCGGGTCAACTGCAGTCGCGTGCGGGAAAGCATCATTTTCCGCACTAGATAGGAAAATAACTATTGTTTAACTAAAAATAACGTTCGATTTACTGACGAGTAGGCATTTGCATTGGCCCGATTAACTTGAAGCTCCTACGTATTTTGTTATCTATGGCTCCTACTGGTTCCAACCATAGTTCCAACGTCAGATTAAGTTATGAACTGACATTGCAGGTGAACGTTAATGTAAACAGAACAAACGTTGATTTAAGTGAACAGTATTATCGAAAGTCAGAATAATGCTGCTTGGTATGTACTTTAAGTTGGTACCTACCATGAAACTTTTCAAACGAGTCCCCTCTTGTAAAAAGTAACAATTGCTAAAACATTAGGTTATGACTTTAACCGTTTGTTCCAATGAAAGTTATAAATTAAATTTACACCGCCAGAGAAATTAATGTTTGTGGTAGCTCTAGCTCTAATCGACTCTCGTGCTCGAACCATTTGCAGCCCTAGTTTCCGATTCCGTTCTTCGGCGAATATCGTTTTTGTTGCATCGGTATAAATTTCAGAGGTTCAGAGCAGAAAATTGTAGCGCTTGCGTGGAATCGGGCGCCGATCTGTTTTTATCGCCGCCGCTCGTTGCC
Source organism: Galerucella pusilla (assembly GCA_910591695.1). Lineage (NCBI taxonomy): Eukaryota > Metazoa > Arthropoda > Insecta > Coleoptera > Chrysomelidae > Galerucella > Galerucella pusilla. The sequence goes on from CAJUYI010001845.1 coordinate 8,540, forward strand.
GTTCCCACCATCGTCACCGCCGACCTCGCCTCTTCATCTTGTTCCTCCGGAAAACTAAGCGGATGTTGCCAGTTCCACACATTAGAGCAGTTTTACCGACAAATGTACTTATTCGTCCCGGAACGTAGAGATGTTTTTACTTACCTACCTAATGGTTGATCTTCATCTACACGATCGGAAATTAAGCTATACAGCACCAGTTTATGTATAAAAATGACAATTCAATTATATTATGACATATAAGAGCTTGATTTAAGCAATTCCTCCAAAAATTAAATCAACGAACAGTTTTTTATCAGGAGAATAAGATTGGTTCTGTTCACTGTTCACACAAGTTAATACAGTAGGTATATTTATAGGGTCAATGCGCCTGTTGCCGGCCAGTTAAGTTATTTTCGAATTTTAAAACATCGTATTTTAGTTACCAATAATCATTTTTAAATTTTCAAGACACATGATGATACTTCAATATCATTTAAATGGATATTTTACTTCACACAATCAATTATGCAATTGAAATATATTCTGGAATGTGTTATAAAAAAAACATCGTCTTTTTCCCGTTTTCGGCCATGTTGTGCCTTAAGTCGGCCAGAAAGATACCTACTTTCGGCCATCGGCCGAGAAAAGAACCATCTTTTGACCACCATATTTTCCACTATCGCCTTTGGCGGTCTAACGTATGGAAAAATCACTAGAGGGGGACATATTTTTCCATCAGCCGCAAAAACTATTAAAACCGTGACATTGTCCTTATCAGCGCCGTTTTTTATTTTATACAGATTTTTATATCCGCGAGGACCCAAAACTTTGCCCGTTTTAGGGCATAGGGGAAACCCTGATTCATCTCCGTTCAAGATTCTTGAAGGATCATCTAAGATATCTATACAATTATTCTGGGTTAAATACATTTTCAAATTTCGGAACCACAACCGAATTGCTTCCTCTGTAATTAGTGCTCTTGCTTTAGTAATGGTCTCTGCCTCCCTCAGGGAAATTTGTGGATGCCGCTTGAGGAAATTAATATACCATTTTTGGCCTGGTTTGCCATCTTTGAATAAATTTTTTTTCCCACAGTCTTTTAAAACATTTTGCACAGTGGCTATTAAATCAGTCTTTCTTATCGGAAATCCACATTTAGCGATGTTTATTAGCCACTGGACAATATCCTTCTCTACAACAACTGTGAGACGCGGGGGTGGTCCCGTTTTCATAGGGATATCGGGGACTTTTCCATTTAGCCTATCCTGAATGGTTGATCTCGGTATCTCGAATTGTCGACTTGCTTCTCTGACCTTCATACCATTTTCCTGGATTTCTATTAGTGCCATCCTAAGGCTCTCTTGGGAGTACTTAAACATTTTTCTTTTTGTTTTTGTCCGTTCCTTTTTTGCCACTTTGTTTCTTTTAGGGGCCATCTAGAAAGGCAGAGAAAATAGTACCTAATAAAAGATGACGGATAGTGGACCAGTAGTCGGCCATATATTTCAATATAAAAAATGTGGCCGACAAAACAACCCTTTCTCGGCCATAGGAAATCAAATTGTATTAACTTTTCATTAAAAAGAGTTAGGCTGGCCGAAAACTGGATAGGCAATTTAATATAGGTTTCTAAAAACGAAGACACATATACATCCTACCAATTTATCATTGTAAGTAGTGAAAAAGAGAAGGAAATAATATACTCTCCTCGCCGGTTTTCGGCCAGGTGGCCGAGAAATGGAGTTGTATTGTTTTTTATATACCGGTTACCGGCCACCCAAAAATTGAAATTAGGTTATGTTATTTATTGTTATTTTCTTGCTTTAATGGTAGCTTAGAATATATATATTCACATCATTACTCCAAAAAACATATAAAGTCGCTGTAAAGGAATATACTTACTATTTTCTGCCTGAACTTCCACTAAATTTTGCACAATTTCACCGGCAATAGAGCTTCGCGCCAAACACACACACCAGTTCCTGGACATTGAAGTTATTCTATGACTCGTAATAGATCGCAATTTGTTCGTTATGTGCCGAAACGGTGGCCGAAAATGGGGTTATAGTTTTTGATCGGAATTTAGCAAAATTTTGCTTATTTTCATCACTTTATTAATGTTGTGGACGAGAACGGGGGATGGCCGGCTAATAGGCGCATTGACCCTATACCTACAGTAAATTTTCTCCCTTCACCTATCTACACCACACCCCAATACATTTAATTTGCCATTTAAAAAACTATTTAAATATTTACAACCTGTTTGTTTAATATAATTGAAATTAGTTTCCACACATTAGGGCAGTTTTACCGACAAATGTACTTATTCGTCCCGAAACGTAGAGATGTTTTTACTTACCTACCAAATGGTTGATCTTCATCCACACGATTGCTATACAAGCTATACAGTACCAGTTTATGTATAAAAATGACAACTCAATTATATTATGACATAAGACCTTGATTTAAGCAATTCCTCCAAAAATTAAATCGACGAACAGTTTTTTACCAGGAGAATAAGATTGGTTCTGTTCACTGTTCACACAAGTTAATACAGTATATTTTTATATAGGTACCTACAGTAAATTTTTCCCCTTCACCTCTACACCACACCCCAATACATTTAATTTACCATTTAAAAAACTATTTAAATATTTACAACCTGTTTATTTAATATAATTGAAATTAACAATTAACACATACTGTATTTGTCTACTTTATGAAATTAATTTCATTTTTATTGAAACTTTTTGCCTAGTTAAAATGAATCACTGAACAACAGCATGTCCCTGCGAATATTTCCGTTAAATCTGATAGAACCAATGTTTTTAGGGTGCAAGGCCACTTTTTTGTGCGATACTTTTCTCTTTTCATCTTGGCAACCTTGCAACCAATCACCGGCAATGGTACGTTAATCGCGACAGTTCTTCCACCAGCCAGCATATCCAGCAAAGCAGACCTGTCGGCACAGTCACAGCACAGTCTCTCAGTTGCACTTGTCATGCTGGAGGAATCCGTTTCATTCCGTTTACCATCGTAAACCACCGACTAGAGCACATTAGACTAAACAGACATGTTCTTTTCATTGTTCTGTTTGTTTTTAACATAATCAAATATTTGTTTTCGAGATTAAAGTGCGTGAGCAGGTGATCTGTTTTTTAATTCGTCCGTTTTATTGTTTAAATTTTTGGATTGTGTGTGAAAAGGTGGTGGATTTGAATCTGGGGCATTGTGCTCAATGTGTTCGTGAAAAGCTGGGCTGCTGCGAAGCAGGTATCTAACAGATAATATTAATTAGTTTGTTTTAAATAGGTATGGGCTTTTATTCGAAAATTAATGTTGCTATTAACGTTCCATCCAAACAATTTGTTATTGTTATAGGGATGTCACACAGATTTTGAAGTAGGTAGGTACCTATGCAGTGGTTTTTACGGTTATTTCAATGATGAATATTTCCTACAATTCTAGAAATAATTTTTTAATTCACATGTAAATACAAAATTTAATACAGCTTGGCTTAAAGCTTAAAGTGTATTGATACCTACAACGTGTTATTGAGAGGATGTTGCCCTTGGAAAAGTTGTTTAAATTGCACTCTTTGAAAACCTCGTCTGCAAGTTTTAAAATAATGAATATTAGTAGCACATAGGGATATAGGCTCGGATATAGGTATCAAAATGCTCTTTATTTTTGAATCCAAAAAACTTAGACAAAAATAACAATAGTACTGGTTATATTTGCTAATCAATAAAAAAACGGAGGAAAAAATTTTCAAAAAATTTAAGCAATACCAATACAATAATGAGATATTAGAAATTTACCTATAGGTTATTTTTTAAACTTATTGGAGGCAATAATTATTTGAAATTATCGTAATAGGCATCCAATGACAAATGTAATTAAGTAAGAAAAATGATTACTAGCTAAAAACATGCCTTTACTTATAATTCGAAATTCATTGTTAAGAAGGTAGGTATGTAAGTTTAATATTTTATAGAATGTCCAGGAATATTATATTTATAGTAGGTACCTACTTATAATTTTAGGTAGGTAAACTCACGATTTTCGATAAGATAACCTAAATAGTGCCCTAACAATTAATATACCTACTATTATTTGGATAATATTGGTTGAAAATGTATACCTGGAAATTAATCCACAACAATTATTCCTGGAAATATCTTCTAGGTAAATGAGTATAATCAGGGATAATGCTTGATAATATAGGTACCCGAGAATATACCTATTTGGTCGAGTATTTGGTGGTTAAGAAGATTATAGCTCGGATTATAGTGTATTTCTATCATATTCATAGCTGAAGAGCTCATTATAAATTCAAAAACGTTTCTGAAACAGTTCAGGGTGATTCAAAGAATTAAACAGAATTGTAATCGCTTCTTCATGTAAATAAGTGTTCAGTTAGCAACTTTCGCTAGATTATTTCTGTATAGAGAACCGCAGGTAGCGAGGACAATAGAACCCGAATACCATTAGCATTCAAATATATTTAGAAGACGAATTTTCTACTCCAACATTAATTATTATAGATTCAACGGTTCCATCCATGATATTGTCCAGTTGCCACATCTTCTGATCTTTATACGTACCTATGACTCACAGCCGAGCTCACAGCTTTATCCCCGAGCTGTTTCCAGTTCTCTGCAGACACTTTTGACAAAGAGTTTTGCAGTAATTAATGTAGGTCTTCCAATTTATAAGTTTCGTGCTACGTCAGCCTTTACTTGCGCCCATATAAGTTGGCAGTGGTATGGTGGTGATCGTAGCAGTTATTTAACGTTCTAACGCCATTTCGTCAATTACATATTTTTTGAATTTCGATTTGTGCAGTCTTACAATTCGTAATAATTCTTGTTTTACGGAATGCCCCTCGTATTTTTAATGATACAATGGTGCAGTTTTATTTACCGATATAAAATACAGGGTGATCCATTTAAATAAATTGTGAAACCGATGTATTCGAGTTTGGGCTCGCCCTGTGTATGGTTTTTTTATATGGAAGCAGGACTGTTTCAAAAAGTACATAATGCAATAATAGTCCAGTAACTGAAGACCTGAAAATAGGCAAACCTATAAATATATTTGTCCAATAATTTTTTGGCTTGATTTGTAGGTCTTGACAGGTACTTCAAAGGGAAAAAAAGTTCTCAAAGATTGCGCCTTGGCTAAGGGTCCAAAATGGCCCCTAAGCCCCCAAAAACCGATTTCCCGCCATTATCTCCCGAAATATGCAATTTGGAAAATTTTTGTTCTGGTAAAAAGTGAAGGTCGTTATTATCTACAAAAATGGTCATTTTTTTCCAAAATGCAATAGTTTTCGAGATAATCGCATCCAAACGTCCCCTCGCTTACGCGGCTGCAAAAGGAGTCTGGGGAGGTCCTGAATGTTCCTAGAAATTTTTTTT
>CAJUYI010001845.1:27052-42325 GCA_910591695.1 Galerucella pusilla
GTTCGGCAAATGAGTTACCAGCTTTGGGTTACCAGCTTCACACCGGTAAGACAAGCAACTTCATCACTCATACGTATTACAGCTAATGATAAAATTTCGTTAAACATGATAGTAAGTAGCTAATCAAAAAAAATAACTATGAAAATGGGGTTAGGACTGAAGCGAGAGAAATAGCAGTTTAAGGTCATATTAATTTAAATCCTACAACATGTACCTACATGAAAATTAACCGAAGAATTTCGCGCATTACCGTTCATAGGGTTCTAACAAGATACATTTGGTAGAGGAAATGAATATATATAACTGAGTTAACTGTATAAACCCTCACTTCGTGGAATCTACTCATCATATGGTTTTAAATGAAACTAAATATTCCTAAATGACTCCACAATATATTTATAAAAATGTATAAATTGCAAGTAAATTATTGACAATTGTTTCGATATAAATATCATTCTGACGATGATATTTATATCGAAACAATTGTCAATAATTTACTTGCAATTTATACATTTTTATAAATATATTGTGGAGTCATTTAGGAATAGTTAGTTTCATTTAAAACCATATAATATATATAACGCTTTAAAAGTTTTGAAAAAACAGTGACCTTTCAACTAAAAATCAACAACTACTTTCCCGATGGCTATACTCTATAAGCTTCGTCAGTACTGAACTGGGAGACCGGCGAGCGTTGTATCAACAATGGAACGGCACGCGACTACCGAAGCAGAGAGACAATGTCAGTCATAGAAGGATAGAAAAGCGAGAGATGGATTTTTATCCGATATTTTAGTGGTAGCAACCGAATTTCAATAAGGAATTGTACGGTCATAAGTAATTTGAGGATTCTGAGATGTTTATATAGTATTCATAAAGCTTCAAATTAGACTTCCTATCAATTAGTTTTTCCATTTAATCCTCGATGAGAACTCTAAGTTCAACATTAATCTACATGATGTATTTTTTTCTTAATTTTCAATACATCCATTACCTCAAAATTCTTTGCCAAAAATACTTCGATATTTTGTCAAATCGCTGCCGATAGATTCCCCTTAAACGGGATTCAATCAGTTATTTAAACAGATTTCGTTAGAAAAATGGTGTTGTCTGATTGATCTATTTCATGGTGAGGGAAATAATTGGTCTTAACGGTAATTATACCACCCTATTATGCTGCAAAGCGTCTCTTGATTTATTTTAAAAAGCGTTATTCATCAGTCATCACATCATTATCAGGCCTATAGAATGATAAAATCTTTCTTTTGTTTTCAAACACAAAGGATATAATTGGCTTAAAGATCTCAACCACTGAGCTTTGTGTAAATTATCTAAAATAATTCCGTAGCCACTGTAGATTTTGCTGTTTAAATAGAGTTGGAGTTTAACCACAGTGCACGGAAGGAGAGTCCCCTTCACGTTATATCGAACTCTCGAGTATACAGGGTGGTCCTTGAGTAATTGTAAGTAGAAGGACAATAGATTCTTCACGGAAAAACATCATCGATGATCGAGGTCAATAAACAATGACAAGCTAAACCTAACCACTATCGTGTCAAAACTGCTGAATATTTCCAATTGATCTGACAACGTCTTGAAGTTTTACCAATCCGTAAGCTGTAAATTGTCCTGGCCGTTGAGTATAAATTGTATTCACGGCTGGTATAAGATCTATTAAACCATCTTTTAAATTTATACCAAGCAATAGAGCATGCAAGTATAGTAATTTTTGACGAAACTCGTAGTAGATAAGGGATGGTGCAATCATATAAAAGTAGTTTGTACAACTAGTGCGCAGAGCGCACAAACAGCGCTCGTGGGAAAAGTGATTTGCGTACAAGTTGTACACAATATTTTTTCTACAACCACATTTATTAATGAAAGAAATACAGTAATTTATAAAGTTATTTTATTTAAACTTTGAACAGAAAGAACTTACAATATGAAAATGAATAGAATATAATTAATTGTAAAATTTCAACAATTCTGTATTATTAATATTTTGACCTTGGTTCATAACTCCTAAAATGATGCTTAATAGGTTGATGTTTTTATAATTAATTAATTAAAATAAATAATGAAATTAATATTTTACTCACTTTTGGTTTAAATTTAAAATTTGTACACCAATAAAAAATTCACTTGTATTTTGAATTTAAAAAAAAAGTTGATAGGTCATAGGTAGTTTTGTTTGACATTTAGGTGCGTGTACTTTTGGCATTACTTTTCCAACAGTTATCAAAAGAATTAAAAAAAGGTCTGCTTTGCGTTTAAAAATTTGTGTAAAAAAGCGTGCTTTGCATAGTAGTTGTACGAAAAAGACATTACGAAATATAATTTTGATTTTTGGAACTTTAGTTCTTTACGTCAGGTTATGTTTGAGCGACCAGGGGTCGCGACGCAAAAGATCTGACCGTTACGCTACGTTATGTTACGTTGCTTTCGTTATGTGCTTTGCTTGCGTGCTTGTGCCTCCTTAGTCTCTCTCTCGTTTACGAAGCAGCGATTCATAATATGCTCCGGCCGGGATTCGAACCCGGTCCGCCCGCGTGGAATGCGAGCATTCTACCACTGAACCACCAATGCTATATTAAAATTCTATGCAAAGCTGGTATTCGCAGTGCTGGTGATCTACTTGAATTTGTTCGGATAAATTTTTACTATTATTTCCATAATTTTTTGCGCGATTAAGCGGTCTAGCACATTTACTTTTCGAAAAACTGGTTATTGAAATTTGAAAAACTTGAATGTTTTAATTCGATAACTTTAAAATGGGTGGATAAATTGATTTGACATTTGGCAGGTTGTTTTTAAATGTAAAAGGGCATATTTTGATAGAAATAGTAGTTTGTGCAACTAGTGTGGATATGATGGCCATATCGCACGAGGAAGAAGTTTGAGCACGACGCCGGTAGGCGGAGTGCTCAATCGTTCAAGTTCGATATGGACAATACACACGAGTCGAACAGCATATTTTTTCTACGACCCACTTGAGAAAAAATCTAGAAAATAAAAATTTCTATAAACTGTAAGATAACTTCAAATTGAAAATTTAACAATTCAATTTTATGTTTCCACTAATTTTTTTGTGGTAAGCGTACAGTTCTTGAATGTCCAATTTGTATAATGCTACGGTTTCCCTTTTTAAATATAAGATGCTGTTATAAGTAGATGTTGCCAGTCGGACTCCCTCATGAAGGGTACCGTACCATTATCTATAATAATGAATATTCTGCTAAATATTCCAAACGTCTACCTGTTGTCGTTATTAATATCAAGCAGAATAATTATTTAAAAATAAAATTAACAATAAAAAAAACTTCTTCACGGGCAATCGAACCCGGGTCTACCGCGTGAGAGTCTGGCTTGCTTACTACTCCACCACCGAGGAATATGCAAACTGTTTATCTATAACGTCACATAATGTATTACATAATTTTTGCTTAAAAGGAACTAGTTCCTTCCGTGTGTCCCGCGACACGTTCCACCTTTTTTTTTGAAAAGGTGTTTTCCAGCCATTTGTTTTAATATGTATCGAAAAACGTAGGTAATTAAAATACAAACAAGTCGATAAAATATGTAAAATATTGTTTATACTAATTTTCAAATTGGCATTGTTTGAAATAATTCTCGGAAAATATCTAACTCCGTAAAGTATTCCTTTAACCCGACTATTCTATTCTGGTGTGTTAAATCATTCATTTTAATCTAAGCCATTGCCGTTGCTGTTATTGGAAAAGTTTTTGGGTCATGCAGACTGCGTGTGTATGTAAGTACGTGTAAAGCTATTTCTACCAATTCAATACGAAACAACGAGCGCACTGGAGAAAGAAAGATATACATGTTATTTATACCGCACACAAGGAAACTATCGGAAATGTATTTTAAATTGAAGGATTGGATACGGTAAAAAAATTCTGATAGGTATTTAAAAAAAGTAAAACAAATTTGTTCAGCTAAAGCAAGTGTGGAGTGATTAGGTACAAAATAATTCTATTCCAATGACATATTTAGTAAAATGTGTAGAAATACTTTGAAAAAAAAGGTTTATGACTGCCTTGACATTGTTCACGTTTTTTTTTGAGTATTTTCTACTCTGTTCAAGGTTTGATCAGAAAGAAGGTGATTTGAAGTTCGCGGTATTATTGCGCCAATCAAGTTTTGCCGAACAAGGTCTTTGGGTAAATATCATTCGACACGTATATGTATGGACATGTGGACCGACTCCTCTGTTAATTTTGAAAGAAACAGCTATCTCAGTAAACCCATTATGCCTTTTGTATTTGTTATTGTACTGTTTCACAATACAGGACGATTAGGATACATTTCAATTAAAGACATTGTGTGCTTTTCACTTCAATTAGTCCAATTCATCATTAGATACAATAATAGTAGAAACAATTACAAATTGTATTTAACTTAATTTATATAACAACAAATTTTAATAAACAATAAAAACGGTCATATAAGGGAGTCATATAAACTGTACTATGCAAACGTTTTCAATTGATCATAATTCAATCGATATGAAAGAAAAAATTTGCCATGTCCTCCTTTATGGTCTAATTTAATTATTCTATGTGCATATAAAGTTTCATCACATCTGTTTTGGTATTTTCGGAGATAAACCTGAACAAACTGACAGATACTTTATTTTATATAATAATAATAATATCTTCTGTAAGTTCCTTGTGTCATTACTTATTCTTTTTTCTCTTATTCTTTTGGGAATCAAACCACAATAACGTTTTTTATTTTTTATTTCGACGTTTCAATACACAAAATCACCAAACTGAGTCATTAATATTTTGAAAACAAAAATAATCATACACAAAAAAATAACAACCAATGCGTTTTATTAACAACATTTCCAAAATAAGCGAAAAAAGCGCTATCCCAATAAAAACCGTTCCTGGAACGTGCACTTCACTGGATTCCAATTCTAGTAGACCAGCATATCTTTGGAATGTCATAAAATAAAATATTTATTTCACATTTTACCAGAGATGTGATCCACTATGAATGGACCTTAAGAAAATTTGACAACAAAGTTTTGTAGTCTTAAACTTCAAAATATTATTGAATATCTAGATGTCATATTTTTTCGTTGTGTCAGATAGGGACCAAAAATTATTTTATTAATTTTATTACTAGTTAATCTTGACAACGGTAGCTGGAACGCTACCGAAACGTCGAAATAAAAAATAAAAAAACATTATTGTGGTTTGATTCCCAAAAGAATAAAAGAAAAAAAAATAATAATAATGTTCATTCACCTAAAGTATACAAGTAATACATCATTATACAATATTTAGGATTTTAAAATTGTAGTAGATAAAAGCAACATAAACAATAAACAAACAAAACCACAAAGGCAAACTTGTATGTGGCAAATAACACCTAAATCTCCTCACAAAGCAGGGTTTGTTACATTAAAATAATGCCAAACAAAACAAAAACAAGAAAAAATAGTTAATGTAAAGTAAAGAGTAGGCAATCAAAAACAAATAACTACACTCTCCACAACAAAAAAAAAATAAATCAAAATGACTATCTATCAGTTTTTTTTTGTAGATAGGATCAACACCTTCCATCGGCACCTCATTGAGTTTGGCCGAAAAAACATTGAATATCTGGACTGCTTGAAGAGTTTAAGACTTATTAGGATGATTCAAAGGCGTTTATAGATCCTTTAAACAAGGGTTCAGTTATAGCATGCAGCTTTTTGCAATAGGCATCTGTCGTCTGAATTATCCTATTGTAAAACTTGAGCTGTCGGAATATCCGACGTGGCCTTTATCAGGAAAACATCAGAGCATAATATACTTCGTGTTAAACTTTTTGAAAAAATTGAAGAATTGCTCCCAAAATCTGCAATAGTTGCAACGATCATGTTTTTTTTATTCTGTTATTTAACGTCGGTCTATTTCTGCGACTGAGGCTAATCACCGACGCCGGGAGCGCTCTACCCCTAACCGGAAATTTTTGGCGAACCCACTAGTGTTCCAACCAGTGGTAGCGTTCTTTAACGAGCCCAACATCCATGGACTCGGGACTTCGGTTTTACGTCTCCTCCGAAAAACGGCACATCTACATTATACCTCGTGCTCATTGGTATAATGCCTGCGAGCTGTGATATGATACTCACCCTAGTAGTCTAAAGTGCACCCTAGTAGTCTAAAGTGTTTCGCTGCAGACTGTACGGGCCCTATACGATTGTTTTCCTTGTCATGGTTACCCATCCAAGTACTAACCATGTCCAACCTTGCTTGACTGTAATTATCGCATCAAACGCGTTCCACTACAGTGCTGGGTCGTCGCCCCAACGGTCATGTTAATGCGAGAGTATTAATAACCATTACATAAGAGTTGCATACACTATTTTTTCTACGAACAAGAAATTTTATTGAAATCCAACTTTGCTTTTGTTCAGTTTTTAATACTTTTTTATACAAATAATAAGAAATAAAATATGAAAAAAAAATAACTACTATAATAACTATGAGCTTAAGTTAATTATTAACAATAAACATAAGCGAATTCATATGTAACATTAAACAAGATAAATTATAAATTACATTTCAATCAATTTTGATTATATACAAATTTTGCAGAGTATAATTACGAAAAAGTGCTTAAGATATACCATCTTTAGTCACAAACGAATTTGTACTCGTATATGGAGAGACCAATTTAATATGAATTTTATTATTTGTATTATGGTAAGTATTATCAATTGAATGTGTATGGAAACTTTTCGTCGCTCAACAATTCTTTTAAAAAGTATTCACCTTTTTGTGTTGTAATTATTGTTGGATAACACGAGGTATTCAGCAAAACAAGTTTCTTATAAAGATTTATTTTTCAATAGTGTTACAAAAGCCAATGTCAAACGAAGGCGCCTAAAAGAAAAATGAAGTTATTGAATATGCGCCAACAAAAGTAACCTACTGTCTATAATACATGTAAAAAGATACATCTTACCTTCTAGACATTTATTACAATTTCTGTTCAATATTTATATTATACTTATATTAATATTTGGAGATCTAAGTGCGACGTAAAATTAACAGACTCCCTCCTTTTTGTTTGACAGACGACATTTTATTACAGAACGTTGATAACACATGGAACACAAAATTTGTGACATTCGAAAATTATTATAAAATATACAAATATTCTCAACATTTTGACTAACGCAAAAGTTTGAAACTGTCATAAAACACTGTTAAACATTCTACAGAAAATATTGAGTCTGCCTACTATTTAAAAATTTAGATTTTTATTGGTCAATTTTTCAGATTTATAATGAAAACCAGTGTTATAATGAGTATCATAACTAACAAATTATAGTATAGGAGTGCAAAAAACAATTTGGTAAAAAATGGGTTTTATTCTGAAATATCTTAAAATAAGAAATAATTCTTGAAGGAAAGCAAATTTCTCAAACAAATCTGATCTCCCGAAACATATTTTATTATTTTAAAACCGGTAATGGGCTGACGAAAACGTAGGATTCTCGTCCTCACTCAAATGATTTGTTTCAACTTAATAAATATAAATATTGAGAATAAAAAAAATCAGCTACGATTTAGATGCATCAATTAACAATAATCCGCTGGAAAAAAAACTTTCAACATTCACGCTTTTACTAAAAAAATAATTTTGACAACATATAAATTTATATAAAAACCGTGATAATTATTAAACTTAACGCCTGGAAGCTTTTTAGTATTCAAATCTATTCTTCAAAGGTTTTAAAGAATATATACCTATTATAAAATCTTCCATTTTCCACTTTTTTATTCACCTAAGGAACATCCTCTACACTACACTGAAAACATTTTTTCAATCTTCTGATAGCGTACACACAATTAATAATCACCTTTGTAATAATTCGCTTAACGGCACCTATTATGATTCTTACACGTTTTAAATTATTATTAACGTCCCATGTTTTACCGGAAGAACATAAACCGGCACACCATAAAGCACCGATCCTTCGTATTACGCAATTTCCTCTCCGAACAACTGGCAAGTTCAAGGCCAATTGCGTCTATTTCTTCCGAGCTATTTTAATTACCAGTTGTCGACCCTTAATTAAATTCTAAATCTACGGTCATCTATATAGTGGGTTTGTCCACCTACAATCGCCCTGAGGATAAACAATTATTGAGATAGATTTTAGATTTGTTACCTATTTGGTTGTTTTGAATTGATTTAATGATCATTTTTATTAGAAACAGTCAAATACACACAGATTCAAAAGTTTTGCATCACCTTCTTCGGATGCGAAGGAATTTTTTTGCGCTAACAATTTTTTGTTGGCTTGTTTACTATTTCAATATGTTCCATATTTTTTGCAATATACAGATGTTTACAGTTTTTTTTGTAAGATAACATCTTTAGTGCGATCATTTTAACATTCAATGCATTTGATTTTTACGATTTTAAGTGCAAACATGAATCGTCAAGTCATAAGTGAGATTGACCGTGCAAGAATAGTGGCTTTAGTTGAAGAAGGTCATTCTCAATGGTTCGTGGCAAACAGAGTTGACGTTTGGCAAAGTGATGTGTCTCGTGTATGGAACCGGTATCTCCAGACCAATTCTCTTCGTGATATACCTAGAAGCGGTAGAAGGCGTGTTACTAATCAGCGGCAGAACCGCTATATCCACTTAACTATCCGAAGAAACCCGACCATGGCAATACCAGCACTCCAAAGAGATATGAGACATGCGTTGGGAGTTCAAGTATCGATCTCGACATTACGAAGACGAATACTTGCGACAGGTTCGAGGTGTCGCCGACCAATAAGAGTGCCCAGACTACAACCTGAGCATAGAGTTCGCCGACTACAGTGGGCTCAAGAACACGCCGCCTTGCCTGAAGAATGTTGGAATTCGGTGTTTTTTTCCGACGAGACAAGGATTTGTTTAGTACAAGATAGCCATCGAATACGTGTGTGGCGGGATCCAACGAGAGTTGCTCAGCTTGCCCATAATCGCCCCGTGCCGCCCTTCAGAGGAGGAAGTGCTATGTTTTGGTATGGTATCATGTTAAATGATCGCACAGAATTAATTCATGTGGAGGGAACGATGACTGGTGATAGGTATCGCGGAGAGATTCTATATCCTCACGTGAGACTATGGCGCGCAGCTGTTGGCAATTCCTTCGTTTTTATGGACGTTTGCACTGGCCTGCCCTATCTCCTGACATGAATCCCATAGAACATGCTTGCCAGGGCAGTGGCAGCACGCAGAAATCCACCCAGGAGTTTACAAGAGCTTGTTCATGCGGCCCAAGAAGAATGGCGAAATATTTCTCAACAGAATATCAATAATTTGGTAAACAGCATGGGCAGGCGACTTCAATCTTGCATAAATTCTAGAGGTGGAAATACTCTTTATTAAAAGTTCTCATGCAGGTTCTCACTTAACCTTTTCTTTAAAAAGAATCAATTTGTATTTAATTTATTTAATTTCTAAGAATACTTTTTATGTTTAAAGCAAGTTTATTATTGGATAATAAAAATTTTTGAAAAATAAACACGTTTTTTTTTATTGAAACTAATTATTTGATTAATCCATTTATAATGAACACATTTTTTTTCGGAGATTTAGGGTGATGCAAAACATTTGAATCTATGTGTATAAGAAATGAAAACAATGTAATATTGTTTTTCTCAATGAACTATTTAATTTCTGCCCTGGATTTAACTCGCAGTGGTAAGAGGAGAGCCGTAAAACTCGGAGATCTGCTTTTTTTGCACATATTTTTCATAGTTTGACGTATGTTGTTTAGCAATCTCATAGAGATTTTTTGGCTGGAAAGAAGTTAAATACCTATAGGTAATCTTTGACCAGAAGCTCACATGGAACTCTCACATCGAAAAAACAACACACAAGGCCAGAATCGCCCTTGGGAAGTTCATGCAAATGTGTGGAAAGAATTGGGGATTAAATCCCATCATGACCAAATGGTTATATATACAGGTTGTGAGGCTAATGATAACCTATGGATCAGTTTTCTGGTGGCCCAGTCATCAAATCTGGTGTGGAAGTGTCGCAAGGCCCTCAACAGACTAGGTAGTCATAATAGAGTAACCCTAGCCTGGATACCAGGTCACCAAGGAATAAAAGGTAATAAAAAGGCCGATGAATTAGCCAAGCAGGGAGCAACGGATAGGGCCAGACCCTTCATGAGGAATAACTAAATGCCTAACTAAGGAGAGCATCCACAAATAGATATACAACCAGGCGTTGCGCTGGTGGTATGAAACCTTTTTGACAAAGGAACGCTAAATTATTCCTCAAAAGCCATTCGGCCAAATTGTCACACGACCTACTATGTCAAAGTCGAGAAACGACGAGGATTATGGTGGAATGCTGCTGGACATTGTAGACCGAGGACGAAACCGTGTATGTGCGAAGGCCTAGCAAATGTGAAGTTTCATATATTCGGAGAAGAACTACTGGGATTTTTGTAAAAAATATTCACCTATTGCTGGATCAGTAATGTTGAAAAACTGATTCTCATTCTCAGTAGTAGGTTATGGTTTACTGCTTATATCCATTTCTGTCGGCGCTCCAATAAATATGTTTTTGTTACAATACAATTTTATATGGATATAGCAGAATTATTCTAACGCTTTACAAGTTTTGAAAAATAGTTTCCAAAGACACTGTCCGTTCAACTAAGAAGCAACAACTACTTCCCAGGCTATAGGCACCGACGGATAATTACACTTTAAGATCAAACGGGATTGGCACACCTACAAGATATTTAACACCGACCATTCTGGTTTGCAATTGGAAGGGACAACATAACTTGTAGACCGGTTTCGGCGTATTTGCGCCTCATCAGTACAAGGTATATGTTCTCCGTCCGCGAGCTCAAAGGCTTTGAGTTGAACGGTCAGTGTCTTTGAAATAGTTATTTATGTATTAAGAGCGAAAAGTGATACATTATTGCTTGAAGTTATCTTCACCGTTTTAGAGTTATAGCCTGTCTAAAAAATTCTGGGACACCCTGTATATGATGATTCTATATACTCAGTTTCCAACAGTCGGTGATTTGAATGAAAACGCTCTTTACATCCGGAATTCCAGCCTTGTTTTATATTTCCGGTTAGATCGGCGTTTGTTTTTGAATAAGATCGTAATAAATGTTGGTGACGTGATAAACATTGCACCGAAAACGAGAGTCGAATTTCGTTCTTTCTTTCCTTCGTGTTTTTTTCTGGGGGTTTAATTGAAAGGCTTTTTTGATTTTGATCATTATAGACTAAATGAATTACGAATATAAATTTTGTAAAATTCTAAACGACTTCCTAGCAAACGAAGTAACTATATTTAGCAATTTGACTGTGTAGATCCGGACTTGCTAATAAAAAAAATATTACGGGATAATATACAAATAATAAATCTTCTTTGCCTCCCATCTCTCAAACAGAAAACATTATGTCCATTATGATGGTATTAATTCGAGTATTCTTTCTGTTGAAAGAGGTGTTCTAAAGGGCTCAATTTAGTGACCTCTATTGTTTATTGTATACATAAAGGACCTTCCAGCCGCATTGGAGTATTCTAAATGCCTTTTGTTTGCAGCTGATACAACCATGAGCACTTGCACGAATATACCGGAGTGTAGGAAAAGTATGAAATACGGGAAAAATTGTTTCTCACCAAATCATCTTAACCTTCACGAAACTAAAACACAACCTCAATAAGTAAGTTCTGGTAGATTAGTTGAGAAGTCAGATCCCGTGGTATATTAATGTTCAATCCTCTTCTATGCTGAAACTAAGCAAGGTCCAAAGACTTGCATGCATTGGCATTACAGGGGCAATGAGGACTACTCCTACAGCGGCGCTGGAGACAATGCTAGACCTTCCTCCGCTACATTGTGTCATAATGTGCGAAGCAAGGGCAGCACTAACCCGACTGGAAAAAGCATCAGACCATGACGAGAGGACACACAGAGATAAGGCATGTGGATGATGACTTTTTCAAAATGCCAACAGACCACATGACCACCAAATATATCTTTCGCAAGAACTTCGAGATTGTCATCAAAGATCGAAAGGAGCTTGAGGAAGAGAACGCACCACCACTTAGTAGAGCGAATGAACTGATCTGGTATACAGACAGATCAAAAACTGAACTCGGCAACGGTGCGGGCATATACAGCAAGACGAGCAAATATGAAAGTATCGTCCCGCTAGGAAAATACGCTTCTGTATTTCAAGCAGAGGTCTATGCAATACTTTCATGTGCAAGGGCTAATAATATGAGCGCCTACAACAACAGGCAGATCAGGATCTACAGTGACAGTCAAGCCGCCCTTAAAGCACTTCAGAGCTATAGGGTGACATCTCGGCTAGTATGGGAATGCGGCGAAGAACTTAGAAGACTGGCGACTCGGAACAGTGTAACACTGGAGTGGGTCCCAGGTCATAAAGGAATCGCAGGCAATGAAAAAGCTGACGAACTCGCAAGAGTAGGATCGTCAACTCTGATGAACGGACCGAACCTGCTGTGGGCATCCCTAGATGCTTAACGAGGTCATGGTTAAAAGTGTGGTTGAAAGAACAACACAATAAACACTGGAAGAATACGACCAGGCAAATACATGGGAATAAATTCATAAAAGAACCATCAGAAAAAGTAGCGAAAGAACTGCTCTCAATGAGCAGGAACAAACTACGCACCATAACAGGGCTACTTACGGGACACTTTCCCACAAAGGAGCACTTAAACAAAATAGAGCTGTATAACGGAGACCTCACATGCAGAATATGCAAAAAGGATACCGAAACAGCTCTGCATATACTATGCAACTGTGAGTCGCTGGACCACAGAAGGCAGAAACTGTATGGCAGAACCCAAATGACTCCAGAAGACTTCTACAACCAACCAGCAAAGAACCTGTATGAGCTAAAACAGGGAACGGATTGGCTGAATAGGTTGTAGTCAGAACACTAGGAGTATCCACAATAAGCCCAGGAGGCTGAGGTGGTACCGGCGAAGGGACGGCTCCTTGGAAAAAAAAGGTTCAATCTTAGATACTCACTTGAATTGGCAACCTCATCTTTATTAATTATTAATATATTAATTATTATTAATCAATAGTTTTTTGTAATCAAGTAGCCATGGTTGCCGACCACGTTAAGGAAATAAAAAAATAGTATATTTAAGTATAAGTGGATATTAAGGTCTTTAAAACACGCGCGATCTTTCGAGCACGACGGCGAAGCCGAAGTGCTCGAAATAGAGCAAGTGTTTTAGTGACTAGTTATCCACGAATACTATACGCTATTTTTTTTATTGGTGCAGTTTGAAATTAGTTATTTATGTAACTAGTGTGTAAAGTAGCCTTTTTTTTGACGAATGTGAATATTGTCGCATGAGCCGCAGGCGAATGCGACAATCACATGAGCATTAGTGCGTAAAGAAACATACTTTACGCACTAGTGCGTAAAGTAAGTTAAATTTTTCTTTAGAAGAATCTTTAACGCTATTATTAATTTCTAATAAGATATATTTTTTTCGTAAATACTCATGGATTTTTGGGGCAGTAAATCATTCGCAGCATTCTATGCCACATCTAATATATTTGGTGGTGTATTTGCCAAGTAATCTGAGAGATCGTCAGAGGAATCCATCTTTATTTTTATAATAATCTAAAATAACATCATAGTTTTCTAAAAATATTCAATTCTTAAATATAAAACACAATTGCTTACCCTAGGTATAGTCGGAAGATCTCAATTTAAATTTTAAATGTCAGATTCAATTCACAAAGAAATGTCAGTCACTCACCGCCAACTTATGCCTATTTACCGTATTATTTCCAGTACTCAATAATTATTTAACAATAATTATTAGGTTACTTTACCGAATTCTATAGGTTTCTATCTCCAATTTATGAAAAAAACTTAGATTTAATATCCGTTTATTATACCTATATTTTTATAAGACTAGATTATCTATAACTACATACATATTGGAATTTTTTCTTTACGCACTAGTGCGTAAAATAAAGTTTTACGCACTCGAAAATGTGTCTAAAGTACGTACTTTACACACGGTAGTAGAAAAAATAAATACTGGTATCTATTACTACTACAACAACAAGAAATGGAATCAAGAACTAATAACCTAAAATTGTTGAATTCGTGATGCTACGTATACCTTGCGTTGTCATGGAAATGAGATAAACATTAACTAAATTGCATTTTGTCTTTAAGATTTATTAATTTAAATACAATTTCCTCCGATTTGAAAAATGGAAATATTAATATCTCAAACAATACCAACTGTACTTTCCATTTTCATTTATGAAATTGAAATTGTTAAATATTGTTTGAATAAAAGTTTTGACGTTACAAAGTACTCCTGTCAGATCAATAATAAAAAAATTGTCATTTACACTTCAGGTTTGTTCCAACAACCACCTTCTGATTAGTACGTGAACGAACGTTCGTGAAATTATTTATGTACGAATCAAACGTTCGAGATCATGTACGTGAATTAATCCATGAACATCATACCCTATGCATTGTTGGAACGATTCTACGATTCATTTTTCAACTGTTACCACTTACAGGAACTTTATTACAACCCTATAAGTTCACGTTTTATTTATGTATGATTTAATGTTTATTTACTATTACCTAACCTTTAGGGCGAGTTGTATCAAACACTTTAACTCGGTTAAATGATAACTGATGTTTAGACTGTGGCTGATTGATGTATTTATTATCAACAATTTCATCAGTCTACACATCAATCATCATTAAACTGAGTTTAGGTTTTAGATACTGTTTGATACAACTCGCTCTAAAACATCAACTGACAGTTTGGACGAACCCAGATCTCTGATGAAAATGATCGTTCGCCGACACGTTCATGAATGTGTCCTCCAGTTTTTGTTGGAACGAATTTTTATCAGTCCGTGGAATTGTTGGAACAGAAATTTTGTTATGCGCATGATCGTGACGTTCATGTATGCATCATTCCGCTTAGCCGGAACAAACCTATAGTTTCTCGAGTTGTGGATGTTGCCATGGTAACTTAAAAAAAAACGCGCGTTTTTGAAAGTTCGATTTAAACACGCTGAGACGTGCTTTAAGGGCCCGTTATTGAATGAAAATATGACCGTAAAAACATGGCTTACGTTTTTCATTCAGTTAATTTTTATTAATAATTTTAGATGAGACGTAAGGTGTTATATCGATTGCCAAACTGTTAAGGTAGTGTGCATCATAAT
>CAJUYI010001846.1:0-13992 GCA_910591695.1 Galerucella pusilla
ATGCGGTGCATTCCCAAGTAGCAATATGCTAGCAGTATGGTGTTTGTAATATATTGAAAAAAAGTTGTTTTTGAATGGAAATTTTGCACTAGCAGAGATTTATTTTGATTGAAAAGCCGAGAATAATATACAACACTGAAAATAAAAACATATTATTGTCTATGTATCAAAGAATTTGAAGGAGATTTGGAAACTAATAATTATTATTGGTATAATTGAAAAATTTTATATTAGGAAGCATCATGTGCCTAGAAGTGAAAGAAATACTGAGTTTAAGGTTAAATCTCAATCATGATTTTTATTGTTTTCAAACGATTTACTTTCTCAATAATCAGATCAAGGTTGATGTTTATAAAAAATCGTGTCTTTTGATATTATTAGGAAGGAGACGACATATATTTAATGTCAGGATCCAAACTGGCCTTGACAAATTCCACAAAACTTTTTCACGGTGACATATTTATCAACCGAAAAATGTCATGTTGTAAATTAATAAATATTTTGGTAAGGTTTTAACAGTTTACGGGGGAAATTAAACATTTAGTGTTGGAATTTTTTAATCAAATAGAGATTATTGAGATGATATATTCTTCAAAACTTGTTCCATGATACGTTTTTACCTCTTATTGTCTGACCTTCAGCTAGTCTCTCCCTGCCATTTATTTTGTTTTGTTCTACCGGAAATCGACTGTAACTTTGTTATTTTAAATGGAACACCCTATATATTATTACATTTTTAAAATCTACGTAAAATTTTAGTATGCTTTGGTCTGAAAACTTTTTTTGAAAAATGCATATTTTTTGAGTTATTAATATTTTTGTAAAAAATTTGACGGCTATAGACCCTTACAAATTATTTTTTTTAAAGGCTACCCTTAAAGATATATAAATGTTTTCTGTTCGGCTGCTTTTAGCAAGGTCAGACCTATTTGAATCTATGTTGAAAAATTTTTTATTTATACAGGGTGTGTATAGAAAGTGTTCAAAGTTTAACTTCATAAATATCAAAGTAGAGTGAAGTAAAAATAAAAAGAAGAATATTGAAGTTTATTTGAAATGTATCAATTCTTGTACTATTTCAAAGACTTGGCAACACAGTTATGACGTCAAAATTCATTTATGACGTATATTTGAGATTTATGTTGCATATAGTTTACAAAAACTGTCAGTTTAAAGCAAATTTAATAACTTGCTACTTCATATACAAATACAAATGTAAAAGAAGTGAATGAAATAAGTAATTTCGAATTCAAAATTTTCTAATTAAATTACAAAAACCGATATTATTATTTATTTATAGATTTGGACGATAAATGTCTACGTTGAGTGGCTTTGAAGATGCATATAATTGACGCATGTTACCTATTAGTCAAAAATAGCAGTGGAAACAAATCATAGCCATGTTTTTAAAGACAGGAAATCAGCGAAGACTCATTATAATTAGAAAATTCGATGCGAAACCCGTTTTATAATTTATTCTAAACACCAAGGAAGTGTCTGGGTAATTAGAAAATATTGAAGTCATCTAAAATTAGAGCTGCTTTTATTTTTGGTACATTTTAATTTTATAAGTGTGATAAGTTCAAGAGTGTAAATACATTAAAAGTTAATACATTTTTGAAAAACATTTTATTTACAGTACGTCCACTTCAAAATTATTTATTTAAAACGAAGATAATATGTTTTATTTTTAATAGAAACAGAAAAAGTTTCAAACTAATACTACTTCAACAATAATATTCTGAAAAAAATGTTAAATATTTTTTGGCAAAACTATGCAATTTGTAGGTGATTGTTTTTAAAAAAATGTACAGTGTGTCCAACTTAAAATCGTATCCATCGCTATTTAAGTTGGTTTTTGTTTAATATTAGTCAGAGTCAAAGTAAAAGTTTCATAAATATTGTAATGAATCTGTTTACTTTTGTGAGTGTAATGAAAAGATTACATTACCCATATTCCTTGTGTCAAAAGTGAAATAGATTAATACAGTTGGCGCTGGACTGTATAAATACGATGTAAATTAAGCGAGCAAGTATTTTCCTTTGGCCTAATTAGAATTATTTATTATTTTCAGTTTGATCATTTCACAAAATATTAACCAATTTACAATATAAATTTCTTATGATTAAAAAAAAGCAGCTGAGCCTTTATTTACCTTCTTGACGCAGTTTATTTTGCCTTATTTTACGTAAGATTATCATCTTTATATTTTTGTACAAAATTTATGACTGGAATACCGTTGCTTGTGGTATGTTCATTATTTTTTTCGTTATTTTTTGGAAAATTAAACGTCAATCTTTTTTCTATTTTTACCCCAACGATTGGGTAGCGTTCCAACTACTATTAAAAAAGAGTATCCAAGTTTTCATGAAATCTCTTTATCTGAAACAATTTAAAAAAAAAAACTTTTTAGAAATTATCACCTAAATTGATGAGTATGGCAATATAGCAACCATAAACAATTAATTGACAGTATCGGCACCTAATAATAGAGGTTCCTGTGTGAGTGGTGAAAGAGGAAGGACATATTCCATGCATCTAAATCAATAACCTAACCCCCAGCAACGTGGGGGCTCCGTAGATTTTCAGGTCCCGGGGGTCAAGGCACCAGAATAGTAAAATGAGGAATACAACATGTCTCAGAATCACCAAACAGGACTGACACTCATAGGATAAACTCACAGTAGCTTTAAATAGCCCCTTGTAGAAGACGGCCAGAAAGAACTAAATGAATTGGCAGACCACATTAAAGTAAGATAAATGTAGGTGCTGACGAACTCGCGAAAAGAGGTTCAGCAACGACATACGTTGGACCAGAACCAGTTCTTGGGACCACAAAGAAGGTGGGGGAGGAACATTTCAAAGCAGGTACACAGGAAGACCTTTATAGGTGACATATGTGTCAAACGGGCTGAAGATCTACTGAATATCAGTAGAATTAAGCTGAGAATTATTGGAGGTTATCTAACGGGTCATGCTACGGAAAAAGATGCGTGGCATGGGGACCGAAACCGTAACACATATCTCGTCTGACTTGAGGCATTGGACTCCAGGAGTCAGATAATCTTCGAAGAGGCCAATGTGCCGCCTGAAGCATGTGGCTGAGTTGGTGAGATATAACGTTATATTTGGCCACTATTATTGGAATATCTATCTAAATATCTACCGGACGGCGAGTAGCCAGTCCTTTTTCCTTATCAACATGTGATTCTCTTCGAAAACCTGTAGCATCGATCACCACTGAAAGGCAAATTTTTACATTTAATGTGCGACGGATAATCTCCTTTGGTGAGGATCAATATACACTGATATTGGTCAAATATTACAATTCTTCTCTCCTATAGAGAGAGAAATTAAGAACACACTACCAATATGAAAATTATTTTTCGAAGCGGAACATGTGAACAGGAAAGGGATATGCAACGTATGTCGATTGCTCAACGCATGGCAATTTAATAGCGAGTAGTAAGAATAAGCTTTTTTTTCCTGTGAACCATGAAACGATAAGGTCAACACTTTTAATTTCTTGTGAGAGGTTTACCTCAAACTTTTTTTTCTAAAGTGCATTCAATTTGAATGCACTTTGTACCTGCCAATTTGTACGTGACATTCCGAACGAAGAGCTTTCTATGAAGTATTTTCTATGAGCTAGTTTCCATGAACTAAATTCCCATGGATTAACATCAGACACCTAGGACCTGTCCGAAGAAACTAAGGAAAGTAAAACAACGTAAAAACAACGTAAAACAACAAACAACGTAAACAACATAAAACAAAATTCATTAACTGTGATATTAGTTTTAAATTCATTATACAACTTGTAAATTTAACAACGTTGTTCATATTCCTTCCCTTCCAGCATTCCCAGGTTTGTTGATAGAGAGTTGTGAGGTGAAAAACTTGATTTATTAACTTATTAAATTCATTAATTTGGTTTCTTAACTTCATGTATTATCTCATTAACTTCAATATAACTTTAATAACCTGAAATAAAGTAGGATTACCCGCGTACCGGTAAGACTACTCCCTGAATTGATATTAGTTTGGTCTCCGAATTCACACCTGAGGCACAGCATAATAAGGCTGTGCCTGAGGTGCTCTCCACATTGAGTCGCCGTTGCAATTTATCTTGCCTTATTATTTTAAATAAATAATAGGTAACAGACAGTAGAGTATAATAATAAGAATTATTATTCCACTACTAGCTGTGAAGTTAATAATTATAGCTTCTTCTAGCCAACTGAGACTTTTAATATCTCTATTAGTGGTTAATAATTTTTTCTATTACTAACCTAGGTCAATAATGGACAAATTCAAATATTTTGAGATTTCAGGGATAGTAGTTCAACAAAAACAAGTGCAACATAATTTTGTATACCCAGGAGATTGTCTTTAACATATTTGCTGCTTGAAATTACCTATCAAGATAAAAGTATTTGAATAAAAATGCCATTAGTTTAAAATTCGCGCTCAACCAAAAATGACTGATGACATAACGAGTACATTCATGATATATCGAAACCTGACAGTGTACTTGTCAGTCAGATGACGGGGTAAACGCTTCTCGAGGTGCGTTTGTGAGCTATTTTTAAGTTTTGTCTTAAATTTGGCTAGTAGTGGAAAAAATTGTATATAAACCATGGTGGTGACGACATATTTATAAGCCTCGCACTTTAATTTTGATGCTCGGTCAATAATACTATTTGCCATAATCGGATACTGATGATTATTTTTTTAAGCGGATTCTTGAATTCGAATTTTTCCCATCACTAATTTTTTCCCTTCGAAAAAGGAGATGGAAAAATATATGCCATCACATATTGTTCGCGGATGAAACGTATGGTAGTATTAATGGAATGGAGTGTCTTTGTATAAAAATAGACCACCGTAAATTTTCGTATAGCTAGTTACCAAACATATTTTACTGGTTCAAAATTAACTTTGTTTTCAATTTGATTCCGATAAACACAATATCCTTTGGTAGTTCATTGAGTAAATGCAGCTATATGACGCGTTTATCAATTTAAAATATTTTTATTCGTGACCTACTAATAAACGATCAGAATTTAATTAATTTCGAAAATTATTAGAGAAGGTACCTAATGTTTTATTTCAGTCAGAAGAAAATTATAGGAAACGTGCAGAGTCTAGCAAAATAATAATGAAAATATTACCGAGGAAGTAAGTGAGATTAATACATTTTTTAATAGAGGAGCTCAGTTTAGGGTCAGTGTAGCCAACAAAAAGTGGTTTTTATGACAAGAATGACAGTTAACGTCTGCTATTCAAATCAAAAGATTTTCGCAGGTTTTTTATCATTGCGAACATCCACATTGCTTTATTGAAACAGTGTGTATACCCCCGGAGCGGGGGTCAATAACTCTAGGAACTTTTGGCAAGTTACTATATTACCTGTCACTAGTTATGACAGATGTCAGTGGTAAAATTAATTAGAAGAATAGAGATACAACTAACTAGAGCTGCTACAAAAATCTGATGGAAAATGTATTATCAACAAAAACAAATATAACTGACATTTGACATAACTAGTGACAGAATAATAGAGATGAAATAGTAACATGCTAAAAGTTCCTAGAACTATATTGGCCACCGATGCGTTAAGAATACATTAGCTGTCATTATTGTCATAAAAACCACTTTTTGTTGGCAACACTGAGCTTAAACTGAACTCCTCTATTCAAAATGTCATCAAAACTTTGTTAAAATAAATTAAAAAATGTTTATATCATACTAGGGTGCTTGCAGAATTGGTGACAGCATATTTTAAAATATCACAAACTAAAATTATCGTTTTTTAAAATAATTTTGGTTAGAAATCCACCTGACAAGCATATTATATAAAACAAATTTTTTTTAAGTTGACGCAGGTGTTTATTAGGAGTTACTTTTAGCAATCCCCAATTTAACATTATATTTATTAACCACTGTCTTATTTGATGTCAGAGATCAGTGTTAATATATCACAGAGTTTATTTATTTTACAGTTCATTCTATTGGTTTATTTTGATTATCCAATACTAAAAACACAGCTTAATTTATCAACTCATTTTTTATGTTTATTCAACACCAAGGTAGACAAGAGATTTTTCTCAGCTCTGCTTTATTAGTATCAGTTGAAAATCAGAAGAAAATCTTCTCATAATCTTGACATAATATGTTTAACATTCACAGTGAAAGACAAATATATTATAATAAAAACGAAGTATTATTTATGTTTCAGTTTTCAACCAAATCTTCTTGATTTTCAGTAATATGCCTAATATAAGGTATCTTTTCTTTTGATTTGCGATTGTTTCAACAAAGCAAGGTATAGTCAAAAGCGCTCTTATCAAATCAGAAGACACAGAGGTTACCAAAATGTGAGATTACAAATAATATACTCGGAAAAATAATGGTTTGATGTTTCCTGCACACTGGTTGACGAATTTCCACTTTTTCATTCATTCTCGAAATAATCTATCAGAAAATTGCTTCTTATTATTCATATTGTTACTTTGAATTGTCACAGTGACATAACTGACATTTAAATAAAAGCTTCGCTGGTGAAAGACTTTTTAGAATCGCTGAAAACTGTCTGCTTCTTATTGTCTGACAGCAAGCGAAAAGGTCACAGATGCTAGTCAGGTAGTAAACCATAAGCGTCACCGTTCATCTTAGGAATTTATTTACTATTTAATTTTATACCCCATCTGATATATAAAGGTAATATGAATCTAAATTCGGTTAGTTAAAACCACTTGATAATTTCCAAGAAACATTACAATAGGGTCCTACTAGGGATTGTCCTAATGACTACTTAGAAATTTTGCAGGTATGTACGGTGAAACTTGGTCTCGCCCAAATTTGTATAATTTGTTTTGCTCAGAGTCGCTTACGTTCCATAAGTGTTAACTGTGTTGTGAAAAATGTCTTCAAGTTTCACCCCAGTAAAGTGTAAGGGCGTGCTTAGCTTACAAACGAAGACTGTAGTGTTAAATGTGCATGATGCTGTACATCAAATGCCGGCTGCTACTGTTAGAAATATAGTTTCGACATGTTCCAATATGACAGGAGTTAGTGAATCTACCATTTACAGGCTTCTAAGGGAGAGGAAAAATGGAAATATACCTCCACCTAAAAAGTCAACTGGAAGAAAACCACTTGACCTTGATGAACATATGCAAAATACAATAAGACGAAAAGTACACGAATTATATTTTTAAAAAAAATCCCAACCCTCGACATAATTCTAAGAATGGTAAAGGAGGACGAGAATTTGCCTGAAATAGGGCGAAAAACTTTGTGGAAAATATTACACAAATTAAATTTTACTTGGGAGAAGCAAAGTCGCAAATCAGTGCTAATCGACATCGAGCAAATAATATGTTGGAGACGACAGTATTTACGAGATATCCGAAAATACAGACAGGAGGGAAGACAAATCTATTATCTAGATGAGACATGGCGCAATGAAGGACATTCAGTGAAAAAAATATGGCAGGACAAAAGTATTAAAACCAGTCGTCAAGCTTTCATAGAAGGTTTATCTACTGGACTGAAAACTCCTATCGGTAAAGGTCGCCGACTAATAATAACGCATATTGGATGCAATCAAGGGTTCGTTGAAGGTGGTTTACTGGAGTTTCAGTCAACAGTCTTCGGATGATTCTTGTATGGTCAGCGAAGAGGATGATACTATAGATTGAATTTTGTTTACTTTACTTGACATACATTAATTTATTGTCAATAAATTTGAATTATGAAAATTAAACTATATTTTCTTTAATTAATTTAATTTAATAAAAATGAAAATGTAACTTGTTAATAGGCCTGAACGAATGAATTTTATTTCAACTGTAATGTCGACCGAATCTAATTAAATAAGCAGTATAAACTAATATCGTAATCTCCACCACTGCCGCAATATTTATCGTTTATCTGGCATTGTTCAGTTTTATTACCATATTGTTTTTGAGCTGAAACAGGGATGTATAGATAACCAATACAGACACCTACTTGTTTTGCATTAGAATTTTAGTATTTACTTGTAAAATTCTTAGGATCACTCTGTAAAAGATAAATTTCTATTTGAATATTTAATGAGGCTACTGTGTGCTGTCAGACATTAAGAAATAGAGATTTTTTTCTCCCGTCGAAATTGCATAAGTCTGACTTATTCAACTTACGGATTTTATTTGACTATGACTATTCAAATGACCACTCTATGCACCTGAATCTGTTGCTCTTGACTTTAGTTGGAATCACATACTTAAGTCCTCTTTTGATTGCTATTACATTGACATTGTTCTCTACAAAGTCTGTCTGACAACCAACTGACATATATACCTGTCAAAACACACAAACTTCGCGTCCCACTGATCAAGGGACCCAGCACAATATTGCCTGGAGACTGTGTGAGTTACAGCACTCTGAAAACTATTAGGGGTTTCAAGTACTACTCTACAGAAAATGTTTGTTGTACATTGTTTTATAACCTCACTTAGTTTGCCATAAATTTTCCATTGTTTGGTTTCAGTTTTGCTTTCGTTTTTGTTCGTTACATTGTTCTGTAATTATTTATTGTATTTCTTGACAAATTGGTAAATACTATTAGGTATTGTAAAATGTACCATTTGTTTGTTGACAAAGTTGTCAGTTGTCTATAAAGCTTTATTTGGGACACCCAGAATTTAGTTGTTGTTTTTGTTGGTCTTCTACTTTTAATAGGAAATTTTTTTAAACAATTTTTGTAATAAAAACTATATTATTACAATTTTCTTAAATTTATTTCTGTTCGCCTAAAGCCTTTTGAAATTTAATATATAAAATATGACATTTCTAACAATTAGGATTAAATTTTTATGTAATGAGTTGTTCAAAAATAGGAACGAAAACATGCAGCTACGCCAAATATAAAATTACAATAGGAAAATATGTTGTTCAATTAATTACAGATCATTTTAAAGAAGATTATCATCTATATACCTAATTACTGCACCTCATTTTAATTAGGAACACCCAGTATTTAATATTCAAAATTAGTCAGGGTTTGAAAAAGAATTGAAATTAGGAAGATTCCAATTTGGATTTATTACTAATAGACGTTTCTATATTTCCATAGAATCCTCTTCAATATAGTAATGAAAAAAATAGATGGTTAAACTCAATAAAAAAACATTTTCACTTTTAACGTCATTGGCAACAATGATGATCCCATTTTTATGTAATGACTTGTTCTAAATTAAGCCCGAAAAACATGCAAATACGTCAATATATATCTAGTAAAAATAAAAAAAAACTTTGCATGATTTGCATGTAATCTAACTTACTTCCTCGATATTGAACTTAGTTCTGACCACTTTTCTGCGTACTTCCGTCTCATAGCTCTCCTCTATTGTTTCGGCCATGGTAGACGGGGATTTTTTCACGTTTAAACAATCGTGTAACGTTAAAAAACGTCAAAAACGCCGGTAGGGGACGCTTTGTCTTTAAATACTTTCACTGTGTTAACTGTTAGAGTTCGCGTTTAAGACTAACATTTAGCAGTCTATCCAAGATCTAAATTTACTCCTTTCTTGCCGCCTGTCGATTTCACATGGGAAGTATAGCAATCGGGTCTTAGTGTAATGCGAATAGTTCATTTGTACTCACTTGCGTGGGACTCTCTTTTTTTCTCAATGAGGAAATGTATGTATTATTGCTTAAAATACACTGGATTCATTATTATTGTATATAACTGTTGTAACGGCTGCTTGAATTAAATAAAAGACTAATATTTTTAATTAACAATTTTAATTACCCACATTTTTTTTATTTCAAAACACCGAGGTGAAAAAAAAGTATTAATTATTCCATTATAAATTAAGTAATCCTAAAATAATTGGTTAATTTCATAAATAAAGCTCAATTTTTATGAAAATTTGATAGTTTTCTAACACTTATTATTTATTATATTTTATATTTAATGAAATATTAAGAAAACTATTCAAAAAGTATGCAACCAGCATTTCAGATAAGTCAACTATACTCATAATAAAATTGTTCCATAATCCTAAAAATACTCGTGCAAAACTAATCAGTGAAAGAATTTTTGAAAAACTATGACAAAATATCCATCAGGAGTTCACATATTCAAAATTTAATAGTTTCCTAACACTTATTACTTATTATATTTGACTTTTAATGCAATATTTAAAAAACTATTCAAAAATTATGCAACCAGCATTGCAGATAAGTCAACTATACTTATAATAGAGGTATTGTTATTATTTTGTTCCATAAACTTAAAAATACCCGTCCAAAACTGATCAGTGAAAGAATTTTTGAAAAATTATGACGAAATATCCATCAGAAGTTCACATATTCAAAATTTAATAGTTTCCTAACACTTAATTATTACTTTATTATATTTTATATTTAATGAAATATTTGGAAAACTATTAAAAAATTATGCAACCAGCACTGCAGATAAATCAAGTATACTTATAATAGAGGTACTGTTATTATTTTGTTCCATAATCCTAAAAATACCAGTCCAAAACTGATCAGTGGAAGAATTTTTTAAAAATTATGACAAAATATCCATCAGAAGTTCACATATTCAAAGCACGGTCCAAAATGTTGCTGGACTAGCTATACATCAGCTGCCTGCACCATAGCACCGCCTACTCCTCCTTTTACGCGTCGTAAAGTAGTGAATTTTCATGCCATAACATTAGAAATTATGTCACTTGTTATATTTTATTTTTAAAACAATAGTTAGAAAACTAATGAGCATGGGTCAATCCTAGACGCACGTAACAGTGCACTCTTCGCGAAATTACATTTTAGAAAGAACCTGGTCGGATGCTGCAAAGCAAGAGGCCAAGAATCAGAGGAAGAAGAAGAAAACTATTCAAAAATTATGCAACCAGCATTGCAGATAAGTCAACTATACTTATAATAGAGGTATTATTATTTTATTCCATAATCCTAAAAATACCCGTCCAAAACTGATCAGTGAAAGAATTTTTGTAAAATTATGACAAAATACCCATCAGAAGAAGAAGTTCACATATTCAAAGCACGGTCCAAAATGTTGCTCGACTATACCTTGTTTTTAAACTAAGAGGAGCGAATTGAATTTAAGTTGGCATTTCTGCAGCCCAGTAATAGGTTAAATTGCCGCCCGTTTCACACAGCATTTTTGATACCACTGACAACGATATTTGCCAGTTTTGTGTATATATGAAAATATTATAACTTCAATCTTTATTATGTACATATTTTTCTCGTTTGTTGTTTTATTTTTAACTAAGTGTATTATAGTCCAACGAAGTTAGTGCTATTTTTATTATTTATTTAGTTTGATAAACAAAATCTATGCTTGTTTTTTCTTGTTAATAATATAAATTTCCAAGTAAAATCTAATTATTGTAAATATTTCTACATCAGTTTTACTTACATTACAGTTAGTACATTATTATGGTATTTTTCGATATCAAAACTTCTGTTGACTTCTAGTTCATGCTCAAATGTGAATAGATAATAATCTTAACATACAGTAGCTTTTTTGTACATACAGTTAACAGAACCAAACAAGAGCCCTGGGTGGGCGTGTCCATGTCGTGACAATCGATATTTTGAATCGATAACCAAATATCGATACTATAAGTTAACTGTCAAAAGACTCACAAGTTATGTGAACAAAGGAAACAAAGGCAGACTTGCTAAAAATTTAACTCCCAATGATAATAAAAAAAATTATATTGGACCAAAAGTAAAACTACCATCTGCCCTAATATACTGATGAAATCCCTCAGTCATATTATTTCGATTGTGTTAATAATTACTAATGTACAATCGTTAATATTAGCTCCTGATTGGCTCGTTGCAATGATCTTTCTGTTGGTTGGCATATTTTCCGGGGCTCTTGTTTGGTTCTGTTGATTGTATTTATATCATCCAATTTGACATGAATTACTTATGATAACCCTACATTTTGTTCACAATAATGTGACATTTGGCTACAGCTCTTTCGCCATGTCCTGTGGCCAATGATGATTCAAATTCTAGACTTGCATTGATCCCTCATTGAAAACGACACCTGCGAGCAATATAATTCGTATGTCACATAATTGTCAATTAGTTCGTAAAGTCTGAAGACTACCCTTTCGGAACATTAAAATATTTTGAACACGACTGTTGCCTACGTTTTCGGAACACACCCTTTAGTAACTAATCTAGTAACTTTTAGTGGTGTGGGTGGGTTTTCTTAAAATGCTCCTTCTAGTTTAAAACAAGGTATAGCTAGACGTCAGCTGCCTGCACCATAGCACCGCCTACTCCTACTTTTACGTGACGTTTCATGCCATGAAATTAGAAATTATGTCACTTGTCATGTTTCACATAAAGAATAATCTTGCAGTTGCCTCTGAGCGAGAAAAGTTCTTTACCTATGTTGTATTGTTTTATAACATGTCTAGCCTTAAATAGAAGAATTCATGGTAAATGGAAACAGAAAAATAGTTTAATCAGAAGGAAGATGGGAAGTTCCAGACATTCCGCAAGGAATATTTTCGATACTGTAAATAATAACCTGCTCTGGCTACTCTGGCTAAGTACCTAATGGGTGGAGGCCAATAAATTAAAAAGAAGAAGAAGAATAAGAAGAAGAAGAAGAAGAAGAAGAAGAAGAAGAAAAAGAAGAACCATCAGACTTGACCAATCGGTCAATTCTATATCAAGAAAAACACAATTTAGTACACAAAATTTTATTTATTTAAAATTACACAAAATATCCTGACAGAGAAAGAGTATTTTGACAGGAATGCTGAACCGTTAAAAAATGTTTAAAAAAGACATCATTTTGGAAAAATATATATTTGTCCATCAACTACAATTTTTAATGAGTATTCTGGGTACGTTGTTCCATCAACTGTTCCGGTTTAAAGACACCTTTTTCGGTGATAAATCCGGCTATTAAGGAAGCCGGTGTTACATCGAAAGCAGGATTCCAACAAGAAATACCTGTAAACAAAAATAATACAAAAATTATAAACAACGGCATTTTAGTTGTCTAAAACCGTCTGAAGTTTGACGTTACCAAATGTCATATGTCATGCTACGTCTATTTTGACAACCTATGACATTTGACAACTTCAAACTTCAGCCGGTAAAGATGTACAACAGAAATATCTCGTATACAAAAATCAAGTTGACAGTTGACATTTAAAAAATGGAATAAACAAAAAATCCTCACACAAATTCAGAAGACACGATATTTTCGACAATATTATGAACAAAGAAATAAAATTTATACCTTTGGCTGCTATTCGATGTTCTCCAACATGAGTCATTTCTCTATCCGGTCGTTCTTCTATAACAATATGATCTCCACTGGGAATAGAATAGTCTATTGATGTAAAAGGTGCAGCTATGTAAAAAGGTACACCGTGGTACTTGGCAAGAACGGCGATTTGATAAGTTCCTATTTTATTGGCAGTATCACCATTTGCAGCTACCTAGAATTAAATGATAGTGAAAGTGGACATATACAGGGTGATTCATTAAGAATGTCCAATCTCTGAACTGTAGATTCTAGACCTCAAAATATGATGATTCTGCTCAACATGCCTTATGCAAATATTGCTAGTTTCCGAGATACGGGGTGCTTAAAGTTTAAATTTTGATTTTCGCAATAATTTTTTATGTTTTCACAATTTCTCTTTGAAAATTGGCAATTTTACGTTTTTTGGCACGACGAATCGTAATTTGCACTCTAATTTAACATTGCTAATAGAGGGCGTTAGTTACACTTGTTTGTATTAATTAAATCAAAGTAAACTTTTTTTATATTCAGGAACTTTTACAAAATATCAGTGATTTATTTTTCTTACCCGATCTGCTCCAACGACCACGGCATTGATATTTCTATGTTTCATCACAGCCGCCACCATACTATCGACTATAAGTGTTGCCGGTATTTTATCATGTACTAGTTCGTATGCTGT
>CAJUYI010001846.1:14092-56362 GCA_910591695.1 Galerucella pusilla
CATGTACTAGTTCGTATGCTGTAAGTCTTGCTCCTTGATTGTAAGGTCTTGTTTCAGTACAATAAACATGTTCTAGAATAGTAAAAAATTGAACTTGTTAGAAAATATTAATGTAATAGTAAAACTATAAGTAGAAGTGAAGATTATGAATCAAATTTCAACATAGTTTTCCGTTAATACTTTGAAGCTTAATACGCATACAGACTAGCAAAAATGGGTTAGAAAATTGTCTTATTTTTAACTGTGCGTTAAAATTTAACATTTGCTTACAGAATTGCTCCTATAATGTCCTATTTTATATCGAAATCCTTGGTAAGGTACAAAGTAACATTGTCAGTATATTTGTGTGATGAAATCAAAGCAAGATTGGGAAAGTACTTTCCTTGACAGGACTGTATTTCGAAAATTGTAATCATAGAGATTAGTTAGTTTAGAATACAGGGTGTCCCACGACGAGTTAAAACTATCTGTATTGTATATGGCAAAATACTTAAAGTAAAATCATGAAAATTTCTACGTTTCGGTTTTCGGATGCGATCTTTTTAACTAAAATATTTTCAAAGATGGCAGACTTCCGGATCTACCGGAAGTCGACTGTAACTTTGTTATTTTAAATGTATATTAATACATTTTTGAAATCTTCGTGAAATTTTAGTATACTTTTGCCTGAAAACTTTTTTTTAAAAATGTATATTTTTTGAGTTATTATATTATATTTTTGAGAGGATACCCTACGAAGCCCATTTTATTAAAATGTCGACGGGTATATTATTAGGAACCAAATTATAGTTGATAATTTTCATATAAAATATATTTTGGTGTGGAATTATCTATAAAAACCTTCCGGAAGCATTTGCACATGTTCAAAAAATGTCGATTCAACCAATGATAATTCACGCGGTTCAAACCTACAAGCTGTTGATTGGTTAGCTTAATAATTTCCAGAATATTTTTTGACCTCCTATAAAACCGGCCATTGCTTCTTCACTTCCTTTGATTTGATGGCAGTCGCTGCTGAGAGGAACACGTAATTTAAGTATTTATTAAAGAATTGTCTGCAACTATATAATTTAAGGTAAATATGCTCAATTATTTAGTTATTTCCAATTTCAAAGCTTTTAAAATGATTTTACATTAACTTCTATTTGACATTAAAATTTTGACCACGTTTTTCAAACTACTTAGGGTGTCTTCACATACTTACTCCCAGAGTTAAAGATCGTTTATTCAGTTACTCTAGATGATGGATCAGCCATCCATATAAACCACGTGACTTAACTCTAGATGTAACTCGGAGTAAGTTTATAAACACACCCCAAGGGCTTCTATATTTTCATTCTATTCGAATCGGAGATTTTAGAAACGCCTGGCTATAGGTTATTAGGTTATTTATAAAGATAGGTAGGTAATTGCAATAGCATCTTTTTTTATTAATTTTTCGGTATGTATAATTCCTCTTCGCATGTTGGCCTATGGAAGTCTCGTTTTTTTATTGTAAAATTTTATCATGTGGTTAGTCGTAAGCGAGTATCTAGAATCTAGCGAACGTTCAAGGTTGACGGTGATAACTATAAAAATTCAGTTTCTATCTACAAAACATTTTGCTAATTATTCCTCTATTATTTAATGTTTTATCATTTGATAACATCGTAGTTTTTTGAAATATCTCCTCCTTTACCTTTCGCAACATTTTTATTAAACCCAAATCTATCGTAAATGTGGTTGAATGCTTTAGAGACACAAGTTCTAGTTATATACTAACTCTTAATATCTTTATATTACAGATGGCTAAAGCTCCAGCTGTAGGTATTGATTTAGGAACAACATACTCTTGTGTAGGTGTATTCCAACATGGAAAAGTTGAAATTATTGCTAATGACCAAGGTAACAGAACCACACCTTCATATGTGGCTTTCACAGACACAGAACGTCTTATTGGAGATGCTGCCAAAAATCAGGTAGCCATGAACCCCAATAACACAATTTTTGGTAAGTATTTTTCTAAAACGCTAATACAGTTTTCTGAATAATCACTACATACATAATCTAATATTGGATAATTCCTTTGGTGTAATCCTATCTTCCATCTAACCACAGTGTATCCGTTTGTATTATTTATAACAGTTTTTATCGCTTATTTTAACAAGCCCAAAAAATTACTTGACATGATGATATCCAACTAAGCATGCCAAACTTTAGCTTATTATCTGAAGTGACCGTTCAAAAACTGTATAATAGGATGTTGGTTTTGTTGTTTCAACTTGAATTATTTCTCCAGATGCCAAAAGACTTATTGGTCGTCGTTTCGACGATTCGGCCGTACAAAGTGACATGAAACATTGGCCATTTGAAGTAGTCAACGATGGTGGAAAACCAAGAATTAAAGTAGAATACAAGGGAGAAGACAAATTATTCTATCCCGAAGAAGTCAGTTCGATGGTGTTGATAAAAATGAAGGAAACCGCAGAAGCATACCTCGGTAAAAATGTCACAAGTGCAGTCATCACAGTACCTGCTTATTTCAATGATTCACAACGTCAAGCTACCAAAGATGCTGGAACCATTTCTGGTCTTCAGGTATTTACGATTATTCTTTTTTTAGTTAAACTAATAATTTAAATGATTGAAATTGTATATGATGATATTAATTAAGCTTGCCAGACTAGAGTTTATGATAAATTTCTGTGATTAGCTTACATGTGTGAATTTTTCTTTGAATCGTTAAATGTTTGAACAAAGCACTATACTTTATTAATAATTCTTACCATTTCTTAATTATATGTTTAATTTCAGGTTTTACGTATTATTAATGAGCCAACCGCAGCTGCCATTGCATACGGTTTGGATAAAAAAGGACAAGGTGAAAGGAACGTATTAATCTTCGATTTGGGTGGTGGTACTTTTGATGTATCCATATTAACAATCGAACGTGGTATCTTTGAAGTAAAATCCACTGCCGGAGACACTCACTTGGGAGGTAAATATTCTTAACTCTCTTACCATCCCGCATTGTATTTAATTTTTAATTTACACATTTCAGGTGAGGACTTCGACAACAGAATGGTCAATTATTTCGTCCGAGAAATCAAGATGAAATACAACAAAGATCTGACTAGCAACAAACGTGCTTTACGTCGTTTGAGAACCAGCTGCGAAAGAGCGAAACGTACCCTTTCCTCAACTACCCAAGCCAGCATCGAAATCGATTGCCTATTCGAAGGTATCGATTTCTACACCTCAATAACCAGAGCCAGATTCGAAGAACTCAACGCCGATTTGTTCAGATCGACAATGGAACCCGTAGAAAAAGCCATAAGAGACGCCAAGATGGATAAATCCCAAGTTAACGATATCGTATTGGTCGGAGGATCTACTCGTATTCCAAAAGTGCAAAAACTATTGCAAGATTTCTTCAACGGTAAAGAATTGAACAAATCCATCAACCCCGACGAAGCCGTCGCTTACGGTGCCGCCGTCCAAGCTGCCATCTTGCACGGCGATAAATCCGAAGAAGTGCAAGATTTGTTGTTGCTGGATGTTACTCCATTGTCGTTGGGTATTGAAACCGCCGGAGGTGTCATGACGGCCTTGATCGAACGTAACACCACCATCCCCACCAAGAAAACTCAAACTTTCACCACCTACTCCGATAATCAACTACAAGTACTCATTCAGGTAAGTGTCCAAATTCTTATACTTTTTGCCTTATGACAAGTGACATTGACGGATTAGTTGTGACAAGTGACTGTCGATGACTTCTGAATTCTGGAGCCTTTATTTACATCTCAAAGAAGTTTCAATTATGTCAAAATTTTTGTAATATTGGGCAGAACACAAATATCTAATAAACAATTTTTTTTTGGTTAAAAATAGATGGTTAAGTTATTGGTTAGTTATTAACCAATGACCGGTTAACAAAATTATTAACCGGTTAATACCCATCACTGGAGTTATGACAAGTAGTGACATTGACGGATTAGTTATGACAAGTGACATTAACGGGTTAGTTGTGACGAGTGACATTGACGGATTAGTTCAAAATGATGCTCGCATATTGATACAAACATGATGATAACATTGTGTTCCCTATTGGGAAAAGTAGAATTCGATAGATGGCGCTCTGAAATGTCAATGTCATCTTAGCAACGAGTAAAACAAATCAGCTGCCCTATAAGCCGTTTGATATTTAATTGGTTTTATTTTGATGTTTTAGTTATTTTCAGTATGTGTTTTGTTAAACTTTTGCTTTTTCTTTGATTGTGCTTTAGTATTTTGTGTTGTTAAACTAAATTTTGACTCCTATTTTTATTTTTGGAGTAATAGGTATGGTTGATATTTGTGAAAAGTACAACAAGCGTTCAATTAACTGTTTAGTTTTAGGTCTGATTTCGTGTTTTTATTTTAATTTTGATATAGTCATATCTACAAAAGTTGCAGAGAAGGTACCCACGTTTGTATTGAGTAATATTTTAAATATATAATACCGACTTATTTTCTCTTTGATCTGCGATGAAAACAAAAAATAGAATAACATAACCTCTTCCATAATATCTCTGATTATATAAGAATATTACCTCAGAATTGATGACAGTTGAGTTAAATAGAAAAACACAGTTTTAAACTTGTCACTGACACAAAATTAAACACTTTAAATACTTTTATATTCCAGGTTTATGAAGGAGAATATGCAATGACCAGAAACAACAATATTTTGGGAAAATTCGAACTTAACGGCATCCCACCAGCTCCACGTGATGTACCCCAAATCGAAGTAAGCTTCGACATCGACGCTAACGGTATCTTGAACGTAACGGCCATTGAAAAATCCACCAATAAAAAAAACAAAATCACTATCACCAACAACAAGGGTCGTTTGAGCAAAGAGGATATCGAGCGGATGGTCAACGACGCCGAGAAGTACCGTAACGAAGATGATAAACAGAAGGCGACCATTTCCGCTAAGAATATGTTGGAATCGTACTGCTTCAACATTAAGAGCTCCATGGAGGAGGTTATTGCTTGGTTGGACGCCAATCAATTGGCCGATAAAGAAGAATACGAACACAAACAAAAGGAGCTGGAGAATATTTGCAATCCCATCATTACGAAGCTTTACCAAGGCGCCAGTGGTGCTTACGGCGGTATGCCTGGTTTTCCTGGTGCCGGTGCTGCTCCGGGAGCTGGAGGCGCTGCCGGAGATGACGGACCGATCATCGAAGAAGTCGATTAAAAGAAACTATAATATGCATTCCGTTGTTTTGTCAATTTTCTGTTTTATGCCAGTATTACTAAAGTTTAACTTCATAAATATCAAATTTCTTTTTTTTTCTTATATAGAATCACCCGGTTTTTTCCATTTTAACCCTTAACTTGGCAACAGAAGAAATACGCGAATTAAAAATTATTTTGAACTATTTTTGTTCCAGTGGATAGTTAATTAATACATTTTCACCAATAAAATTATGATTCGATATATTATGACTTTGATTTGTACTTGTATCATTTTAACACATCAAAACCAAGAAAAGCACAGAGCCACACTGAATTTTTTCATTACCTACCAAAAACATTACGAAACCAATTTAATTATTTTCGAGTTAACTGTATAAACCCTCACTTCGTGGAATCTACTCATCATATGGTTTTAAATGAAACTAATTGTTTCTAAATGACTCCACAATAATAATTATTTATTTAATTAATTATTTTTATTATGAAAGTCATAAAAACAGTTACGTTTAGTTACAAAACACAGACGAACATCACATTTGATACAGAGTACATAATGTGTTTGAATCAATTTGTTGATTCGGAATTAATATATCATAATCATAATTTGCAACTATCACTTGGACCAATTTTAATATTCTCTGAATTTTATGAAAAAATACATCTTTGTGATAATTTCATATGAAATAACATCAATAGTTCAGTACCTACATCTAAATTAAAAC
The DNA here is from genome assembly GCA_910591695.1 of Galerucella pusilla. Classification (NCBI taxonomy): domain Eukaryota; kingdom Metazoa; phylum Arthropoda; class Insecta; order Coleoptera; family Chrysomelidae; genus Galerucella; species Galerucella pusilla. The sequence goes on from CAJUYI010001846.1 coordinate 20,047, forward strand.
ACTTATATTACCAATTTTTACATTTGACAGGGTCCAAAGAAAAGGCGTTCACACGTTGTGTGATAGTAATAAAAAAATTATTTGAATGAAATATTACGAATTCAAATAATCAATTTTTCGAAACTATTTTAAATCACATAGTATCCCATGACAATTTTGAGTACTACCCTGCCTCGTCCGAATTACTCATACAGCGGCATTCACTCCAAATGCACAGGTAATTAAGTCCGTTCACTTGAGTATTTTTTGGATTGGATTTAGATTTTTTGTAATACATTTATCTGTGAAATAAACATACACCCCTTATATCTAACATGTCTTCCAACCGTTTATAACTTTATATGTGAAACTATTGTCAAAATAAAACTACAAATTCATGAAATTCTTACTTGAAGTATAGAGATCACAAGTCAAATGTCAATTACTTGAAAACCATACTGAACAAATGACATCTCACAACTAGCGGCATTATTCAAAATGGGTCTAGTCAAGGCTAAATCAGAGAGGGAAGCATCTATCTGGATTCAGTTTACTTTTTAAGCGGGATGTTTAAACTGTTAGTGTAAAAAATACGTTTTGAATGACAAGTGAATTATAATGCACATTGTCAAGTTAAGGGTTTTAATCCATTCAAGGGTAAAAAATAAGGCAAATTCATGTATACTTTCCTACACCTAAACCTTACCGTTATCCAGATATTGAATGTTTTTTGTAAATTTTGAGAGATGCAGGTGTGATCTAAATTTTATTTTGACCCGTTGATACAAGCACTACTAAGAAATGAAAAAGATTATGTGAATTTGCTTTTAATACATGGTAAATATGGCAAAATTGTTACAAGAACATAATATGTGCTTTATTTGCAGTAAGATATCCTCCAGGATATCCTGCATCTCTAAAAATTTACAGAAAACATTTAATATTTGGGTAACAATAAGGTTTAGGTATGGGAAAGTATACATGAATTTGCCTTATTTTTTACCCCTGAATGCATTAAAATGGAAAAAACCGGGTGGTTATATTTAAATAAATAAAGAAATTTGATATTTATGAAGTTAAACTTTGAACACATGTTTATACACACCCTGTTTAAAATGAAAAAATTTCAGCAACCGTCAAATTTTTTACAAAAAAATCAATAACTCAAAAAGTATGCATTTTTCTAAGAAAGTTTTCAGACGAAACTATACTAAAATTTTACGTAGATTTTAAAAATGTATTAATATACAGGGTGTTCCATTTAAAATAACAAAGTTGCAGTCGACTTCCGGTAGAACCGGAAGTTTGCCATCTTTGAAAATATTTTAGTTAAAAAGATCGCATCCGAAAACCCAAACGTAGAAATTTTCATGATTTTACTATAAGTATTTTGCCATATACAGATAGTTTTAACTCGTCGTGGGACACCCTGTATAGTAATGTTATCAAATGACAAAAGAAACAACTTCAAAATTTCACTATTTTTCAAAGATTTTCCTCTACCTCTACCACATATTTACTACAGTAAGTTTATTTCAGCTAAACAATAATATTTTGAGCATAGTGAACTATAAGGTTTCATATGGAAATATTATTAAATTTTTCTACTCTTGTAGATTAATTTCCCACATCCTTTAACCAACTACAATCTCATATTATAGGATAGCTTGAAACCGGCAATGTTGTTTTTTTAATTTCAAGTAATTTACATATTTTGGATAAGGATTTTCTAATACATCGACCCATTTGATGGCTTATATTATTATTGCACAATAAATTTATAATTAAAAGCAACCTTGAACAAGATAAGTCCAAATAACAATAACGAAAATATGAAGAGTCATGTAATCATAGGTCTAAATTAAAATTATTATCATGTTTATTATCATTCTTCACTTAAAATATTTCAATTTTTGGGAATATTAAAACGTAAAAAAATCTTGAACGAATTTACATAACTTATTATTGAACCAAAAGTTGACCTTACTGAAATAATTCAATCTCCTACATTTATGCTTGTACAGAAACCCAATTGATCCCAACTAAAATATCACTTAGAAAATAAATATAAATTAAACATACCTAGTCTTTTTCTTTCAAACAATGTCCTTATGACACCTAAAGCAGTACCATAACCAGCTGTAGCTAAAGATCCTGTATTACAATGAGTTAATATCCGCACAAGACTATCTCCACTAACTTTAGATAAAATATCTTTGGCACCATAATCACCTATAGCTGTATTATCGGCTATATCTTTTGTTAACATATCTTCAATAGTTTTTGTGAATCTTAAACAATAAATTGAAAAAAATAAATGTTCCAATACCAAATCAATAAAATTAACATACTTTTCTTTCATGTCGTTGACATCTACCTGGTCATTATTAGAAAGTTGGTTGGCTAAGTCAATTAATTCTTCAGCAGCAATTTTCATATTAACGGCAGTAGGTCTTGATGATACTAAGTAATTGAGCTTACCTTCAATTTCTTGTCTCATCTGTTTTTTTGAATCATATTTTTCATTATGCAATTCAACAGCTAAACTCAAACAACCTACAATGGCTATGGCAGGGGCTCCTCGCACCTATAACATATTGTATTCAAATTTGTAGATTGCACCTAGTAATTTTATTTCAAATCAGATATATGTAATAAATAAATTTATATGCTACTTTAATCTGTACTTTTACACAAGAAAATCTTAGGGTAGTTATATGTAAAGGTTACCTAACCTAAATGATATTAAAAAGGTTAAATCATACCTGCATTTTATTTATAACTTTCCAACCATCTTCGACACCTTTTACTTGTATATATTTAGTTTGTGCAGGTAATAAAAGTTGATCCAAGACTTCTAAGGCATTATTATCATATTTTATTGCCCTTAATGACATTTTAACCTCACTTTGATGAGTATCTGCCACAAAATGCTGTTAGATGTTCTCAACTTTTTCTACTTGATAACAATATTTACATCTTATCTGTAAAAATTATGTTGCTTAATGTTGTTGATTAAAATAAAACAGTCTAATGATTTAAGTAATTAATAATAGTATTGGCTCTACAAAAACTATATTCATTTTAAAAATGTACATCACATTGCTATTTTTACCTTTGCCAAGATATTTTAATTAAGAACTATACATAGGTATTCAAATAATGTTTTGATTTATCTATAATATATTAAGGTTTTACCAGAGATGGTTTGACTGTAGAATACTCAATATGTTATATTAAGTACGTGTCTAAATATCCCTCAACACAAAAGTATGGTTTTAAACTGTCAAAATGTTGTAAATGTATTGCAGTACGTTTCATAATAAATATGGAAATTTGAAATTTGAACTTACTAAATTTCGCCGGTTGGGTACAAATTTTTTTTCAAATCACCTTCTACACTGTATTTACTTTACACAATGTTGATGCGCTTGCGATGTATCTACCAAAATTGTATACACCATTAGATCCTTTACAGACAAATAATCAAAATCGTATTATGCTATCCCAAATACCGAATCATCGCCGTATATTAAAAAAACTTTCTTATTTATTAGTGCATCCACAAACGGCACAAACATAAAAATAACAAATAAATAAAATCTGACGTCATCCATATTACAGCTGTGTTACGGATTGAGAATGGGATACCTGTCATCTGTCATCTGTCATAAGTCAAATAGCCTTCCGTCAAAAGTCAAAAACCATAAACAAAATGTCAAATACCTTTTTGGTTGAAAATTTAAATTTTTGTACTGCAATGCTAGCCTTTTAAAATGTATATTTATTATTTAAACTATAATAAGTACTAATAATGTTTGTAAAGAAGTAAAGATACATCCACCTAATGTACTTTAACCGTTGGTAATTTTTAACATGTGGATTTTTGGATATGGATCACTCATTTGGAAAGTCGATTTTCCATATGGGACAAAAATTTTAGGATACATCAAGGGTTATGATAGAAGATTTTATCAACTGAGTACTGATCATAGAGGTACCCCTACAAATCCTGGACGAGTAGTTACCCTCATACCTTCTAATGAATCTTCAAAAGTAATATCAAATCAACGTTGTATTGTAGCTATATATTTGTTACTAATTTTTATTTTTAAGGTGTATGGAGTTGCTTACCAAATTCGGGATAGTGACATAAAACACGTTTTAAATCATCTGGATTATCGAGAAAAGGGTGGTTACGAAAAGAAAATCGTGAAATTCTTTCCTATATTAGAAGATCAACAACCATTTGATATAACCATCTATTTAGGTGACCATAACAATGTAAATTACGGGGGCCCTGCTGATCTAAATGATATAGCAGCTCAAGTTGTTCAATCAGTAGGTCCTAGCGGTCCAAATGTTGAATACGTTTGTAATTTAGCCAATTCTATGAGAAATTTCTTTCCATCAGTTGAAGATGATCATTTGTTTGAACTTGAGAAGAAAATTCAAAATTTATTAGGAACAAATAAATGAAATTTACCAATAAAAATAATTATTGTTTAGAACATTTTCCCTGTATTTTATTTTATACATTTCTTCATATCGAATAAATATATATATTTATATTGTAAATATATTTTATATTAAAAATGTGTTTTTAGTTTACATAGTTTTTTTCTGACATGAATTTTTTTATCTCGCCTCAATTATAAGTAAGTAGTTGTACAATAATGGCATTTAAAGTTTTGTATTTGATTATGTGAGCACAGCAAATATATAACTTGATTACTTTTAATCTTGTTTTATTCAAAAATAGGTAGGTACCATAATTTACTTCTAACCTAACTTAGAAATACTTCGTTTTGCTGGCAGTTGTGCTAATTGGGAGGTCAGTCGCCATCTACAACTTGTCTGAATTTCAAAACAGTATCAAGGAGAGCTATTTCTCAAATGATTCGTGCGGGTTCCTTTATATGGTATAAGTTTTGAGATACTCTCTGTATAGACTAATCAAACAGCTTTGTAGAGAAATATTTGTCCTTAGTCAAGATTTTTTATAGAAACAATCATTAATGAATAGCATAAAAAAGTCTGTATTTTACAAAATACATTCACCTTCCTGTCATACTTTGAGTCATTTATATGTTTAATTTTAATTCCGTTACTTTATTTTTAAATTCAATGTTTTTTCATTGATCATCCCATATGCGTTCTCTGTTGACCTTATTGTATTGTTTTCAACCTTACTTATAATATCCATTATAATTTAAAAAATGAAATAATGTTTTTGGTTCCTATGTATCACCTACTTTAAGCTTAATTTTACGGGTAGAATGTTTTTTTTACATATTCATAGTTAGGGTCATATGTTAGGGTACAAAATTCAAAACTGGTAATTCAAAATTCGCGCTAAAACGAAACATGAAGCCACAAAAATGTAATTCTTCTACGAAGCCCATTTTATTAAAATATCGACGGCTATATTATAAGGAACCAAATTATAGTTAATAATTTTCATATAAAATATATTTTGGTGTGGAATTATTTATAAAAACCTTCCTATATTAAACCGGAAGCATTTGCACATGATCTAAAAATGTTGATTCAACCAATGACAATTCACGCGGTTCAAATCTACTACCAGTTGATTGGTTGGCTGAATAATTTCCAGAATATTCTTTGACCTCCTATAAAACCGGCCATTGCTTCTTCACTTCCTTCGATTTGATTGCAGTCGCTGCTGAGAAGAACACGTAATTTAAGTATTTATTAAAGAATTGTCTGCAACTATATAATTTAAGGTAAATTTGTTCAATTATTAGTTTTATTATTTAGTTATTTCCAATTTCAATGCTTTTAAAATGATTTTACATTAACTTCTATTTGACATTATAATTTTGACCACGTTTTTCAAACTACCAAGGGCTTCTATATTTTCCTAATGAAGATTGAAAAACCTGCTTGTGGATGTAATTTTAATTCAAGTTCATTTGATTCAGAGATTTTAGAAACGCCTGGCTATAGGTTATTAGGTTATTTATAAAAATAGTCAAGTGATTGCAATAGCATCATTTTTCATTAATTTTTCGGTATGTATAATGCCTCTTCGCATGTTGGCCTATGGAATCTTGTTTTTTTATTGTAAAATTTTATCATGTGGTTAGTCATAAACGAGTTTCTAGAATCTAGCAAACGTTCAAGGTTGATGGTGATAACTATAAAAATTCAGTTTCTATCTACAAAACATTTTGCTAATTATATAATTATTCCACTATCATTTAATGATTCATTCTTTACCTTTTTGCAAAATTTTTACTAGATCTAAATCTTTTGTAAATGTTTGGTTGAATGCTTAAGAGAGACATAACTTCTAATTACATACTAACTCTTGATATATTTATATTACAGATGGCTAAAGCTCCAGCTGTAGGTATTGATTTAGGAACAACATACTCTTGTGTAGGTGTATTCCAACATGGAAAAGTTGAAATTATTGCTAATGACCAGGGTAACAGAACCACACCTTCATATGTGGCTTTCACAGACACAGAACGTCTTATTGGAGATGCTGCCAAAAATCAGGTAGCCATGAACCCCAATAACACAATTTTTGGTAAGTATTTTTCTAAAACGCTAATAGGTATTCTGTCTCCCATCTAACCACAGTGTATCTGTTTGTATTGTTTATAACAATTTTTATCACTTAGCCCAAAAAATTAATTGACATGATGATATCCAACTAAGCATGCCAGACTAGAGTTTATGATTCAACAGTGATTAGCTTATTATCTGAAGTGACTGTTCAAAAACTGTATGATAAGATGTCGGTTTGTTTGTTTCAACTTGAATTATTTCTCCAGATGCCAAAAGACTTATTGGTCGTCGTTTCGACGATTCGGCCGTACAAAGTGACATGAAACATTGGCCATTTGAAGTAGTCAACGATGGTGGAAAACCAAGAATTAAAGTAGCATACAAGGGAGAAGACAAATCATTCTATCCCGAAGAAGTCAGTTCGATGGTGTTGACAAAAATGAAGGAAACCGCAGAAGCATACCTCGGTAAAAATGTCACAAATGCAGTCATCACAGTACCTGCTTATTTCAACGATTCACAACGTCAAGCTACCAAAGATGCTGGAACCATTTCTGGTCTTCAGGTATTTACGATTATTCTTTTTTTAGTTGAACTAATGATTTAAATGATTGAAAATGTATATGATGATATTAATTAAGCTTGCCAGACTAGAGTTTATGATAAATTTCTGTGATTAGCTTACATGTCTGAATTTTTCTTTAAATAGTTAAATGTTTAAACAAATTTGCACTATACTTTATTAATAACTCTTACCATTTCTTAATTATATGTTTGTTTTCAGGTTTTACGTATTATTAATGAGCCAACCGCAGCTGCTATTGCATACGGTTTGGATAAAAAAGGACAAGGTGAAAGGAACGTATTAATCTTCGATTTGGGTGGTGGTACTTTTGATGTATCCATATTAACAATCGAAGACGGTATCTTTGAAGTAAAATCCACTGCCGGAGACACTCACTTGGGAGGTAAATATTCTTAACTCTCTTCCCAATCCCGCATTTTATTTAATTTTTAATTTTCACATTTCAGGTGAGGACTTCGACAACAGAATGGTCAATCATTTCGTCCAAGAATTCAAGAGGAAATACAAGAAAGATCTGACTAGCAACAAACGTGCTTTACGTCGTTTGAGAACCAGCTGCGAAAGAGCGAAACGTACCCTTTCCTCATCCACCCAAGCCAGCATCGAAATCGATTCACTATTCGAAGGTATCGATTTCTACACTTCGATAACCAGAGCCAGATTCGAAGAACTCAATGCCGATTTGTTCAGATCGACAATGGAACCCGTAGAAAAAGCCATAAGAGACGCCAAGATGGATAAATCCCAAGTTAACGATATCGTATTGGTCGGAGGATCTACTCGTATTCCAAAAGTGCAAAAACTATTGCAAGATTTCTTCAACGGTAAAGAATTGAACAAATCCATCAATCCAGACGAAGCCGTCGCCTACGGTGCCGCCGTCCAAGCCGCCATCTTACACGGCGATAAATCCGAAGAAGTACAAGATTTGCTGTTGCTCGACGTTACTCCGTTGTCGTTGGGTATCGAAACCGCCGGAGGCGTCATGACTGCCTTGATCAAACGTAACACCACCATCCCCACCAAGCAAACTCAAACTTTCACCACCTACTCCGATAATCAACCAGGAGTACTCATTCAGGTTAGTGTCCTTTTTTTTCTTTATGACAAGTGACATTGACGTATTAGTTGTGACAAGTGACATTGACGGATTAGTTGTGACAAGTGACATTGACGGATTAGCTATGCAGTTATGGGTATTATCCGGTTAAAAATGTTGTTAACTGGTCATTGGTTAATAACTAGTCATTAACTATTAATCTTGAACCAAGAAGAATTATTTATTATTATTTATTGGATATTTGTGCTCTGCCCATTATTACAAAAATGTTGACAAATACAAGCTTATTTGAGATGTAAATAAAAGCAAGATTCTTCTCTTTCAAGTGGCCGCCTAAATTGTTAACCGTGGTTAATTTCAAATAATTTTTAACTTGGCGTTAACTAACTGGTTATTAATATCACCCATTACTGTAGTTATGACAAGTGACATTGACGTATTTGTTGTGACATTGACGTATCAGTTATGACAAGTGACATTGACGGATTAGTTCAAAATGATGATACACTCAGCTCGCATTGATACAAACATGATGATAACATTGTGTTCCCTATAAGACGCTTAATTATTACGAAATCTGAATTGAACTAATTAATCGAAATAAAGAAATTTTATTGTTTTCACTCTTGAATATCTGGAAGTTAATTTTACTTTTGTATTGTAGGTTTACGAAGGAGAACGTGCAATGACCAAAGACAACAACCTTTTGGGAAAATTCGAACTTACCGGCATCCCACCAGCTCCACGTGGCGTACCCCAAATCGAAGTAACCTTCGACATCGACGCTAACGGTATCTTGAACGTAACGGCCATTGAGAAATCCACCAATAAAGAAAACAAAATCACCATCACCAACGACAAGGGTCGTTTGAGCAAAGAGGACATTGAACGGATGGTCAACGACGCCGAGAAGTACCGTAACGAGGACGATAAACAGAAGGCGACCATTTCCGCTAAGAATTTATTGGAGTCGTACTGCTTCAACATCAAGAGCACCATGGAGGACGATAAAATCAAGGATAAGATCAGCGAAAGTGACAAAACTACGGTTATGGAGAAATGCAACGAGGTTATCGCTTGGTTGGACGCCAATCAATTGGCCGATAAAGAAGAGTACGAGCACAAGCAAAAGGAGTTGGAGAATATTTGCAATCCCATCATTACGAAGCTTTACCAAGGCGCCGGTGGTGCGCCCGGCGGTATGCCTGGTTTCCCGGGAGCCGGAGCTGCTCCGGGTGCTGGTGGTGCTGCCGGAGGTGCCGGACCGACCATCGAAGAAGTCGATTAAAAGAAACTATTATATGCATTCCGTTGTTTGGTCAATTTTTCTGTTTTATGCCAGTATTACTTGCAGATGAAGCTTTTCGAAAATTACTTTTTTACAGTTTTTTAATTACTTATTGTTTAAACAATTTGGAATTATTACACATTTCTGTTTTTACAAAATAAAGTCAAATCCGTAAAAATCTATAATATCCATAATTCGTTTTTATTTTCAATGTACTGACTAAAGGTAGGAATACACTGGCCGGACCGTGTCCGATCCGAGTGTTGATCATCACTGGGTTGAAAAATGGTGAAATATCTAGATTAGTTCAGTTGTCTCCTTATCACGGCAAAGTAAAGCACGAGCATCGCTCCTTCCAAGCTACTGATTTGGAAAGGCATTAAAAGGGGCCTTAGTTGGCTGTATAAGCCCCTTTGGTTGTGATGATGAGTATCTCGGCCAAAGTGCAAGTGGTGAATTTGCGAATAACATTTATATTTTTATAGTTTATAAGCATGTTTTTCAATGGATACCATTAAGAGGAAAACGTGTGCGTAAATTTATTCACTCATCAGTGTACTGTTCTACAATATTTAAGAAAAGACATCTTACAGGTTCAAGTCACTTTAAAACTTATGCTACCTACGCCTATGGAAAAGTAAAATAAATCGTAAAGCGATCCGTTCAATGTCATCAACCGGTACTCCAACCAGTTCATTATATTTCTGTGGTTCTACACAGTATGTTTTATCTATGGTTCTGCATGCGTATTCTATGATCAGTTTACCGCGCTCTGTATATTTGAATTTTGAGGTTAGCGTTAGAAAAATTAGAAATTATTGTTTTAATAATGTTTAACTTAAAAATTTTGTTTCTCAGAATGTATTATAAATATTATAGTGTAAGAATATAGTTCGGTGCATATTGTGAGAAAAATTGCAAGACTATTCTAGAAAATGTCATCCAGGTTTGTATGTCTTAACTTGATGAATTAGAAGTAGTTATGGAAGGATATTCACTTTAAATAATGTATGATTTTTTGTATACAACGGCTTTTCATCGTATTTTGAGTTAATTTGTGCTGAAACTGTTTAAATTGTCTGTAGAATGTATTTTCTGCAAGTTTCAGTCAGTGCACAGAAACTCAATGTTGAAAAAATTATGTTTAGAGATCCTAAGCATATGGAATGAGTATGTACAATTCATACCTGGGATCTTGAACTATAAAGTAAAGGTGAAGTAGGGATTTTTTAATAATAAAAACTTTTTCAAAAACCTTTTTTATTGTTAATAAATACACACGCTTTACGCGTACTTATAAAACATCAAAAATTCGAAAAATACGTTTGATAAATCAATCCGAAAGAAGTGGTGGCAAAATACAAAAAACAACACCACCAAGTCGCAAAACCGAACAAACCTCTAAACACAACATTCGGAAAAACTTCCTTTAAACTATCAATAGTCAAGTGAAATTCAGCAGCAGACTCTAATATTGATTTACCATCTTCGTCAGTTGTGAAAATATCTGCTGGTATTAAATTATCGAGTTGATGTTGTGTTTCATTAACAGAGGGTTGACACTTTAGGTAGTCTCCCGTCCACTGATATTCTCCTAGAGTTTTGTACATAAAAGTAAAGAAAAAACATAAAATGATGGGCGCTACATATTGTACTGTTACAACACAGAGATAATAAAAAACTGCAGCAATCTAAAAAAAAAAACAATAAATTCATCAAGATAAATAGTATATTTACCATTAGTACTTACTTTTTTTTGTAATTCTTTGTTTGTTATTCTTCCAGCTTCCTTTTTCTGTGTTTCTAATCGATGAAAAGCCATATCGAGGTAAGCTTGTAGATACCAAGGCATTAATATCAACTTAAGACACATCGTAAGCACTACTGCAATCAATCTAAGTGATTCAAAAGTATCTTCTGTCATTCTACGATAAAATTTTTGGTAATTTTTCCATTTCCCAAACACACAGTTTGTAATATACTTACAGTGGTTCAGTTCTTCCAGAAAATATCCTGACTGTTAAATAATTTCTGGATACAGGTTTTATCCATAATATAACTAAAATGAAAGGTAACGCAAATGCAAAATTGAGGAGTAACTGTTTAAGTTTGCTGTTTTGAAAATACCTGAAACAAAAAAGTATTTCTTGAATAGTTACACAAAATAATTTTCAATTTATTACTTACTTTAGTAACACCCAGTGCATTTTGGCCATACGAAAACCAGGAAACGTGAATAATGCTCCCAAAATCCCACACCAAGTAGCCATGAAAAATTTTAGAACAATTTTAGAAGCTGGTCCTCTAAAAACATTGTAAATCGTAAAAAACTCACCCTGGCAAGATTAACCTACACTTACGTGGTTGATAATCCTTGTTTTTCTAAAAAAACCGATGCACTTTTATTGAAATTAGTATAGGCATCTTCTAGGCCAATTTCTAATGTGTTCTCGTCTACAATTAATACCATCATGGAAATCAGTAGATATACAAAACCCATGACGATGCAAGTTGATCTCTCTCCTATTGATTCAGTTCCTTTGAAATATTGTATAGTTAAACTGAATAGTAGTTTTCTAATATTGGTGTTAAGGAAATATGTATTGTATATTGTTGTAATAATTAGTAAATTAACTTTTTTAAAGTAGATATAGATACATGAAAAGGATACATTGCAAAAAGTATAACTAAAAAACACCACACCATACTCAAATTCATTTCATTTTTTAATGGAAACCAAGACTGGTACAACTGAAATAAATATTTGTTAATTTAGTAAAAATCCACATTATAACATTCAACTTACTTCTGTAGTGGCATAAATAAAAAAAGTGTAAACGGAAAAGTCGACTAGCCATTGGTATTCCGTATAATATCTAATATGAATTACATCTAAATTTGTAATTTTTACAGTATCCAATTTAATATCCAGCGATCGAGGAATATGAAAAGTATCCACAGTGTTCTTGCCATTCGTTTGAACTTTTGCATTCTTACGATTTTTTGTTTTTTCTTTTGGAATATTTGCCAATTCCCTTAATTCACTATCAGTGGGATATAAATATCTAACAAGGCCAGTAGAACACAATAACCATCTAGCAAATGAAAAATGGGGACCCAGTTTTTGAATTATGCTTATTGCAACCAAAGTTATTACCAGCTGAGCCCCCAATAACGCTGCCTGTAATATTTAAAAACTCAGTTATACTATTTAACAAAAACGGCACTACTTTTAACTTACCATGGTCGGTTAATTATTTAACTCGGCTTCATAAAACTCATATTAAAGTGGTATTTATAGAAAAATTAAATACCTGGTTTCCCATGACATAACCTTAAAAAGTAGAGTGGCTACGAGTACAACGGTCGTCACTGAAATAGACAACCGCTATTTTAGTCATATGAATGCAATGAATTAATTTTTGATTTCGTTATAATTTTATTATAAAACATGATATATTCGACATTTAATAGTTATTTAACAAACAAGTGTATTAATGAGGGCCATTAACAATCGAGATAATTTCGAGATTGTTAATTGCCCTTTTAATACTCGTGTTAGTTTCAAAGCTTTTCCGTCAACTGTATAAGAAGTTGTATTCGTTTCTCTCAATATTTAAAAACTAAAAATATTTATTTGTTTCATATGTCAAAAATTAAAATGTATGTTTGGTTGCCTACAACACTGTACCTAACTGTCAATATAAATATAATGTATAAGATGTGCGTTGGGTTGCCTGCAGAAAATCGTTGAGTAATGTAGGTAGAATGCATTAATGGGTGTCATTAATGCATGATTTTGTCTAATTTTAAAAACGTTAATAGATGTTAATACACGGTCGACGGAAAATATAGTTTACTTCGATTAGGAAACGCATTCAACATTCAACATTTACTAAAAAGAATAAAAACTTGGCGAGATTCAATGTCATTTTATTGTATTTTTATTAAAGAAAAAAATTAACAATTTATTCCAAAAGTTTTTATATTAACAGCTTAACAATATGTAACTACTTCAGCATACAATATATTATTAAAATTGGAGCAGTGGCTAACAAACTATTTAATGTTATTCCTTTGGCATTATTGCATCCTTCGAAATCACAGGTGCTGCAGTGATCAGTTATTTTGCTTTTATCGTTTTTAAGTTCTTCTGGACAATCTCCAACACGGAAATCCTTTGAAACTATTCGACAATCTCTTTGAACATGAGGAATATCATTATGACCTCCCATACCTACAAAAAAATTGTGCATATTATAATTTTAAAAAGTTATTATGTTGTCTGTATAGACAGAAATTACCTCTATAAACTCTTTTGATGCACACAGCTTTTTCATTATACCGATTAGAATAACTTTCATCACAATGTTGTAAGTAGGGATCGTTTCTCGGCGAATCTTGAACTGGTCTATGATTTTGATAATTGAAATTCTCAAAGTTTCTTCTGATGTCTAGGATTTTTGTTACGTTGAAATAGTCTCTGCAAGTGACATCGAATTCGGAGTTACAGTTCCAGCAATTTAAGGCTAAACCTGGAGAAAAACGAAATGATGAAAAAAAATACTTTTATTTTAACAATAAATTACATGAATACTTTAGAAATGGGTTTGGTTAGTTGATTTTTCTTCAAGGTTTTATATTTAAACGTTTCAAATGATTGTTTTCCTCATTGTCATTCAAAAATTAATTGGTATAATCTAGAAATGCACAAATTGCGAATATTGTGCAGTGGCAGCCCATGAACAGGATTTGAATAAAAGGGATAGGTAAAATAAGTAAATAATAGGTAAAATAGTAGTATTTAGTATTAGATATAGTTTAGGTATATTTATTTTCAGATTCAGTCATAATATTGCTTAGCAATGGAATCAGAAGAGAGCCCATCCATCATTAATCAATGGAGGAACATCTCTCCAATGAAAAAGACAAATGCTTAGACAGGGACAAAAGGGACAGGTGACACTACCATGTTGTAAACATCAGGAAGGTCTAGCAGCCACGGTATTATCAAAGGTAATACCACGAGTGCTTCAAATTTTATCGATAATTTTTTCTTTTCCACGAAAACTTGTTCATTTGGCAAAAATATGAAAACAAACCGAGCGATTTTATCTAAATTCGGTCTGTTTGAATATTTTTGCCTCAAATAAACAAGTTTGAGTAATGAAAATAAAAAATTATGTGATAAAATTTGAAGAGCGAGTTGTATTTGGGAAGATTATTTTTTTCAACAATTGTGGAGTGGAATTTTGTATTAAATGTTCAATATTCTCTTGGGTGATGGCACTGAATCGGTTTGTGTTCATTTTTCAAGAACTTCGAAGCACTTTTTAGTTGTCAAATGACAAATTCAAAGTAAAATTTTGACGTTTCAATGCAAACAAGGCATTATTGATGAGGAAGCAGTTTTATTAGTATAAATAATACCGAATGATTGGCTACTAGAATAATGTATTGCTATTGGTTAAAACCACCAAAATGTCAGATTTTGACAAGTCAAAAAAATAATCAACAACAACAACATATAGTAAAGGTATATCGAATAGCAGAAAATTTGGATGTCCTAAGATATTCAATTTCCCCTGTAGATGTCGCTTATTATGCCCACCTACACCCATTAAAGAAATAAATTACTAAAACAACAACAACCAGTCAAAGGTATTTGCTAATGGGCGTATAATAGTTTGAGTAATAATAGTGACCTTGTAATGCTTTTATTACATCACTTGATAGTTTTCTTCATATTTTGTGAAGATACGATCATTTTTATTTCTAAAAAATGACGGGAAATGTATTATTTTTTAACAATTTATTGTTAATAATGACGTAACACTAAATGCGGATGTTTGAGATTGAGAAATATGAACATTATATTTTTTATACGACTATATTATATATCCATGTGAAGAATAAATAGGTTTTTGATAAAGTGTGTATACTTCTATGTACAGGGTGTTTCATTTATATTCGACCGACAAATGCTCTAGACCAGACATTTTGGAAAGGCAACTTTTTCGCCTGAAAGTATTAAAAAAAAAATGGTGCTTTTGCCCCCCTATTTTGGACATCACAAATAAAATTTTTTTTCCTAATCGTTTGTTTATTAGAAAAAGGTTAAAACTGGTATTCCAGTACCTATATACAGAGGGTAGCGAGAAAGTCTGGTACCTACCAAATATTTTCCTTTGAAAATAAATAAGCATATTATTATAATTATCAAATTTTAGGGTTATGAACATTGTTTTCTTCGTTTTTGTTTGGCAGTTCCCTTTAAAAACGAAGAATACAATACTGTTCAAAACCTTAAAATTTGATAAAACACGATAACATCATACTAACTAATGATATCACTAAGAGTGTATACCTACTTACAGCATGCTAACCAAATCAAATTAATAATTGAATACTTAGAAACATCTAACAAACAATATGTTCTAACATGACAACAATGTAAAATACGTAAACGGCTATATTATTCACTCTTATTTCTCTTTGTAAAATCTTTTCGTGTCAGTTTGACAGAATAATACTCCCGCTTCGCGGACAATTAATCAAACTGACATTTGACCAAAAAATGTTAGGTTAACTTGAACACGTTAACTGTATTTATTAATATGATTATCATGCAATAATTTAGTTTTAAAGTCATGTTAGAATAATCTAAATTTTATTATTAATGTATATGTTTATTATTTTCAAAGGAAAATACTTGGTACGTGTCAGACTTTTTCCCTACCCTGTATATGAAAAATAATGAGCGTAAAAAAAATTAATTTTCTGCTTTGTACCTATATATAAGTATATATCGAAAATAAAAGGTTGACCTACCGCTTTCGATTACTGCAAGAAGTAGCAAAGTTACAGAAACACCAAACTGACACATTTTCACGGATTTGAACTTATTAATGATTCACTCTTACAAACTGAATCTTTTATATGAACAGACGCGTTGTGTATACCTACCTACTCTTCAAGCAATTATATACAGTGTCATTTCTTCTAAGTAAACAATAATATATAAGTAATACATTTATAAGCAAATGGTAATTTCTTAAAATAAAGAGATGATCATACAGAAAATGTATATTTAATGAATATGTACCAAAAAAATAGTCATAGGCGTACCCACAGCTTATTTTTATTACTAGATAGTGGTGGAATCAGAAGAAAGCAAATAGTATATTGTGCAACAAGTGGGAAAAGTACTTTCCCCGCATGTTGTACACTATACTTTTTCAACAACTGTACAAACTGTGACCAAAAGTGGACGCCTTTAATTTTTTTGACAACTTTTCAAAATATACCAAAAGTTCACTTACCGAAAAATATTTTATTTTTATATTTCTTCTCCACTCTATAAATTTTTCGTATGCCAATGACTGTCGGTGTATATGGTTATGCGTCGATCCACATAACCTCTGTCTAGGTTTATCTGCGCACATTCCAAGATAGCGTATATCTCGGCCTGGTATGCAGATACACCATCACCCAATGGTATACAGATTTGTGTCCTTGGGTTCCTAGAGTAAATTCCAGCCCCTGCTCACCAGAGCATGAGCCATCTGTGAATCAGACAGGCTGTGTATTCGTCTCTTTATCCCAGGATTCTCTGTCCCGGATCATAGCCCTGTATGGGGTTGCGAAGTAGTACTTGCGCAAGCATTCGTCAGAGGCTCGAGCTAGAATGGAATATCTTCCAGGAGCCGGAGCTTCTTGACGTGTCTGCACTCTTCCCCTCTTCGCATTCTCGCCTCAGCCTCGATCACATGGTGAAGAGGCCGAAGACCAAGGGATCACTTCCATCGCAGCAGTTGGTGTAGTCTTCATGCAGCCAGTTGCCCCCAAACTGACCACCGTTTGAAGGCGTGTCAGTTACGATCTAGCCGTGACCAAGGTTACCCTCGGCCACCAGACCAGAGCCGCATATGTGAGCATAGGTAGCATGATCACTCTATAAAACCATATGATCGTTTTGGGGATCAGTCCCCACCTCGGACCAATGGCTCTCCTACAGGCCCAATACGTGTTTGTCACCTTGCTTAGGCGACTATCAAGATGAGCCTTCCATGTCAGTGATTTATCAAGGATCACTCCTAGATACTTCACCTGCTGAACCACCGGTAGTGGTACTCCACCAAAATGTAGACCCTCAGGTCTTCTACCTCTCTTCTTGGTGAAAGCAACTATCTCAGCCTTGGCAGGATTTACTGCAAGTCCGTGTTCGTTACACCACCCATGTACCCTATTCAGAGCCATTGCATGGAGGTCCCTGAGAACGGTAATGTGCCTTCCAACAACAAGGACGACGATGTCATCGGCATACCCAATCGTTAGAAGGCACTCACCGTTTAAAAGGGTTATTATTTCGTCAATTACTAGGTTCCACAAAGTAGGCGATAGAACACCCTCTTGCGGACAACCTCTAGCGACGATCACTTTCGCCACATGGTCTCTACTGTACGGTTGCACAACATGGCCCCAAGCCAGTGAGTGATCATTGGCTCTATTCCATGATTTGCCGCAGTCCTACACATAGATCCTACAGGGGTGCTGTCAAACGCCCCTTGTCTATCCAAGAATGCTCCCAGGGCGACCATGCCATTTTCCAGCGCCTTCTCTACCTGGGTTACCAGTTGGTGCAAGGCACTTTCGGTTGACTTGCCACACCTGAAAGCATGTTGGTTGTTGTGCAAAGGATACCTAAGCTCAACCTTTTCCTTCATGTACCGATCAGCCACCCTCTCCAGTGTTTTTAGCACAAATGATGTTAGGCTAATGAGTCTGAAGGATTTAGCCACTGTGTAGGTATTACGACCCGGCTTGGGTATCAAGACAACTCTCACCTGCCTCCACTGTTCGGGGACATACCTGCGTGCCAAACAGGCCCGAAAGATATGCACCAAAATTGTGCCAACGGCCAAGCAGCCTTGTTGAAGCAAGGCCGGGAAGATTTGGTCTTTGCCCGGAGACTTGTATGGTCTAAACGACCGTATTGCCCAAGTACTCCGCTCGTATGTGACTATTTCTTTTGCTAGAAGATAGTCCTCTTTACACGGTCGTTGTATGCCAAGGAAGCCAGGACCAGTATTCTTGAATGAGTGAAGTAAATACTGATGTGAACGGTCCCTTCATGTTTTGACAAAAAAAAACGTTTTCTCCAGCAATCAGTGTCCTCCACCGATGAAAGTAAAATTTACTGTATTTTGACAGTTTACTAAGCAAACGCCAAATGTTACTTTAAAAAAAAGAAGAAATTACCTTACCCCAAAAAAATAAAATCCAAGTTTTTGTCACATTATAACACACATGCGCATGTTTCACCGGTTCCTTTCACATCACACATCGTTTGCTGTTCATCAAGTGAAGAGTGATGTGGAAGATCCTTGCATTGAAAATACGAAACTGTCAAGTTTTCACGTGATGTGATCGTTCATCAGTTCGTGAATCGTGGTCCAGGGAAGTGTGTCTCAAGGTAAGTAGAAGGCCCACTTAAATTTAGGGAACCCGCGACCAACTGTTTTCCCCAGTACCCCCAATAATTAAACAATTTTTATTTTTATTTTTTTATTTATTGACTTTAATACATCTTTTTTTTATAAAGAAAAATATAACTTATGCAAAAAATATCTATTTAGTACTTCAAAAATGAAAATATGTTTTCAATAATATTTCGTTTCTCAGTGATAACGAAAAAAAAAATGGTTTGTTTTTCTGGCGAATGTCA
This sequence comes from Galerucella pusilla, assembly GCA_910591695.1. Lineage (NCBI taxonomy): Eukaryota > Metazoa > Arthropoda > Insecta > Coleoptera > Chrysomelidae > Galerucella > Galerucella pusilla. Next base: position 39,227 of record CAJUYI010001846.1, read on the forward strand.
TATCCAAATATTACTGAAAACAGAATTTTTTTTGGTAAACAATCACTATTGTTAAACCACATTCATTCATAACGCACGACACAATTTTAAAGTACGTATTTTAGGCCAGTCCCCAGAGTAAACGAACTTCCGTTGGTGAAGAAGAAGAATCATTAAAAACAAAAATTGAAGAGGGCGTCTCAAAATATTCATTCAATTAGTATTGATATAGTTTGGCAAGTTTATCTGTAGCTATACGGGATCGGTAAGAGGCGAGGAAAAACATGGCGCCTATCTGTCAAACGTACAAATGGCGTACGGTACCTATTTTACCAAGTAAAACTGAAAATACAAAGGTATAACGCCACTGGATAAATCAATATCAGTCAACTGACGAAGTGAGAGGGAAGATCTCACGCACGCGCTTGCCAATAAGAAGTCAGCTGGTCGATACAAATCACCAATTATGTAATTCGAGGGTGTGGTCATTATGGTTTTCGTACAACGCTGCCAGAGCTTCAAAAAGCCCATAACATATTTGGAAAAGTGTTCATCTTTAAATATTCATAAATTGAAAAAATAATGCAAATAGAATAAATCCAAGGAAACAAGTACATTATAAAATTAACGTTTAATCATATTTTTAATATTGTTGATAATTAAAAGACCCTTTTCTAATTATTATCACTACATAGTAAGCACTTCAGTTTTTTCATAGTTAAATGTGGCAATGTCGAATTTTTCGACTGCATTCCTTTCACGGTTTCAGATAAACTTGCCAAAGTATACTTAACGACTGACTCGCCAAAAATCCCCTAAAGAAACGTCAAAAGTCAAAGATGTCACTTCTGTTTAAATGGGGTATTCTGTGATAGATATTTAATCATAAATCATAAAAAAGTAGTTCAGTTCTGTGGTTTGTGTTATGTGTGAGGTAGTGTTGGTATTAAAGTAGTTCAAATGTCACATTTACCAAGCGGTTGTGTAGTCACAAAATACAGTTTCAAAGAATAATATAACTGAAAAATAATGAAGTGTTGAATGCTTTTAGTGAAGAATAGTAGAAAAACAGAATAATTGAAGAAAAAAGAATTGAACTTTTGTATAAAAAAGTTTAAATGAGCTTTTGGAGATATTTTATACACCAATTACCATTTTTTTAACCACCAGCAGCTTGTAGCGAGTGTCTGATTAAGAGAGTTAACCTGCTGTATCTCAGAACCTATTTATATTGGGTAACTTGGAGAAAAAAAAAAGAAATATTAAATCTACCTGGACACCGGCCTAACAAGTAACACAGACATATTACAGCTTATCATCAATTCCACCAGATACCCCCGATAACCTGCTCAAGTCATGTATACTCGAGGACGAATTACAGAGCTCACTGAACGACTGTTCGAGACAATGTTTGAGCTCTGCATAAGAAACAACGAGAACACTTTGTTCGTCTCGAGACACAAGACTGATCTTCTCTGGCACGCCAACGTCCAATTTATTGAGACATTGTACTATGTGCGCCATGTCTAGCCAAGGATTACCATCTTCTGTCACTTGATGGAATACGTAGTCTCGGAACAATTTCAACATGTATCTGCAAATATAACAAAAAATTAAGCATTTTGCAAAGTTGAGTACCCAAAAGGGCTACAAGGAAGATAGTAAAGTTAATATCAAAAGGAATGACGATAACCAAACTAACCACTCCTGCTGGTGCTGAGAGGGATACTCCTGAAGGTGGTGCAGGCGTACAGGACAGTGGGTGGACTGGCAGCAGCAGTGCTGTCAATTTGACTTGATGACTAGAGCCAGACAGAAACGCTGGAGGGGTGCGACCAGAGATGAAGTACAGGATGAGGAAATGGAGAGAAGGTGGGATGACTATGAGGGCGTGATACGGAATTAAGCATTAAGAAGGAATGGGATCCAAATACCATTACCAGACTTGGAAAGAATGCCATTCAATGGTACACAGACGGCTCAAAGCAACAGAAGGAGCTGGGATAGGAGTGTTCGGGCCAGGAACCAAACACTCTAAAAGCTTGGGAAGTATCAAGTATCTTTCAAGCGGAAATCCACGCCATAAGAGAGTGCGTCCAGTTTAAAATGGATAAAGGATACAGAAGACAAAAGATTATCATAATGTCGAATAGTCAAGCAGCCATTAAAGCACTGAGCATACATACATGCATGGAGTTTTGCAAAGATTAGTACCCAACAGGGCCAGAAGAAAGGTACTAACAGTGGGTTAATATCAAAAGGAATGACGCTAACCAAACCAACCACTCCTGCGGGTGCAGAGAGGGATACTCCTGAGGGTGGTGCTGACAGCAGCGGTTCTGTCAAGGTCCTATCCATTGGACTTGATGGCTAGAGCCAGACAGAAACGCTGGAGGGTGCGACCAGAGGTGGGATGAGTATGAGGGCGAGCTAAAAGGAGCGATTGGTAGCAGGGGAAATTGGGTGGACCGGAAATTCGGGAAGGTGAACTACTTCTTGAAGCAGGTGCTCACAGGGCATGGGATACCTCCACAAGATTGGGAAAAGAGAAACTGGAGTGTGCGAGAGATGTGAAGTGGAGGATGATGTGGGGCATGTTTTTAGATGCTGGAAGAACGAGGAAGTGTTGAAGAAGTTGGAAAATAAACTGGAAGAGGCGGTGTATTGGGAATATATGGTGGAGATTATGTTGAGGGGCGAAGAGGAATGGATGGAGATAAGTGGCTTGGTAGAGAGTATAATTAGGGGAGAAGAATGACTCGACTGACATGTGAGAGGTAGATGTGATAGAAGGGAGAAGATGACGGAGAATGTGTGAAGGACCGCCGCTCGTCTTCTTGAAGTATGCTAGGGTAGTGATTCCAAGGCGGGAGTAAGGGCGAGTTTGAGGTGGGTTTGGCTGGTAGGCATTCCCATGGGGATGTGTCCAACACTGTCTGGGTACTGGTTAAGTACTCATTCGAGCATGAGTTTCCCATCTCGGCCCGCCCGAGTTGTGACAAGTAGAACTACCTTGTTTGACAGACGACAGGGAAGAAGACAAATGACCATTGAAGATAAAATCACTGGGACATGGAAGAGGCCCTATTGGATGAGATGGGGAGTGGTGGTAGTATCTTCCCGAGAGGAGTGGTGTCAAGGTCAGAAAAAAGAGTTTTTTGTAAAGAATCTTATGGTGAATTGAATGGGGTAGACTGGAGAATGCTAAACATGGAGAAAACGAGTGAATTATTTTACCTGTCTCCGGTTTCTGCCCAAGTGCTTTCCAAATTGAAATCCGGTCGTTCGTTAATAGTGGCCAATTTGGTCATAATTCTAAAAAGGCGGCCGTTTTGTACTTCTTTCGATAATTCGTGATCGAGCGTTTCAATATGGTTATGTAAATTATCTAATTGTGTATAAAATCGAGCACCGATCATCGGCATAAGATCCGTAACGCTACGTCTTTGTTGCGTGGCCAATAAATACATAATGAGGTTCCTTAGATCGGTCGTATAGGAACGACTGATTATATCTAACGCCGTAGATATGTTTTCTCTTTGTACAGCCATCGTTGATTTACACGCCAGTGCCAATACCAATTTACCTAATGCGCTCAAATCTTCTTGTTGATAATGTTGCACCAGAGCTATATGATTGATGGTGGAATTTGGTTCGTGCAGAACTACGTCCATTACTCCTAAGCAGCTTAATCTCAAACTGAAATAATTTTCTTTGGTTTGTTAATTTAATTTTTACCTAACCTCAATATATTCTTTAGGCCCGGTTGTGCGATTACAGCTTAAAGCCCAACTTGGCTAAACCAAACAAACTCCTAAACCTCCGTTTAATTTTTCTATTGGGCGGAGTAGAATTCAATGAGACCTCTCGCGAAAAAAATTGTAACTGTCGCAACGAGTAAAATAATTCGATTTTCTACGACCGTGCGTTTTAACCCACTTTCCCGCACGCATTTTAGTTTTGAAAGTGTCACTTTCCCGCACTAGTTAATGTTTATAATAACTAATAGTTTTTGGTTTTATTTTTGTATGTGTATGTTGAATTAAGATAATTTCTGAAAAATGGGTTGGTATACTTTTTTGTATATACGGTCGTAGAAAAAATAATGTTCCTAACTCATGCGTAAAGTGTCTTTTCCGCCCTTGATCGCCCCGCGTCGTACGGGTCAACTGCAGTCGCGTGCGGGAAAGTATCACTTTCCGCATTTGTTAGGAAAATATCTATTTGCATTGTTTTTATATGCAGTTTTATATGCAAGTCAACGTAATTACCGTAAATTCGTACTTTATTTGTTTAATTTTGTGTCAGTGACAAGTTTAAAACTGTATTTTTCTATTCAACTCAACTGTCATTATTTCTGAGGTAATATTCTTATATAATCAGAGATATGGAAGAGGTTATGTTATTCTATTTTTTGTTTTCATTGCAGATCAAAGAGAAAATAAGTCGGTATTAAAGATTTAAAATATTACTCAATACAAACGTACCTTTCCTGCAACTTTTGTAGATATAATTATATCAAAAATAAAATAAAAACACGAAATCAGACCTAAAACTTAACAGTTAATTGAACGCTTGTTGTACTTTTCACAAATATCAATCATACCTATATTGCTCCGAAAATAAAAATATTAGGAGTCAAAATTTAGTTTAACAACACAAAATACTAAAGTACAATCAAAGAAAAAGCAAAAGTTTTACCAAACACACACTGAAAATAACTAAAACAGCAAAATAAAAACACTTAAATATCAAATGGCTTATACTGCAGCTGATTTGTTTTACTCGTTAGTCGTTACTAAGATGACATTGACATTTCAGAGCACCATCTATCGAATTCTACATTTCCCAATACTCTGTCGCAAGTAGGCCAAAAATGAGAAAAAAAAGAAGAAAATTAATTTTATTTTGAGGTTATGTCGGTCGTGTGTATATCTATGGTGCGTATACTCTTGGATTTGAGTTGATGCTGCGAATTTAATTTATTTTTGCCAAACATTCTGATTTCTGTTGAAAAATGAACTCGAAAATCAAAATGGAACTTAGATCAGTAAACTTTATCCCAAGGGAGGAAACAAAAAAGGAAAACAAAAAATCTGATGCTATCACAAATACAAAAAAAAGTAAGTGTTGGCTCGTAGTGAAAGAATTCAACGTCTACCGAAGTAGCCCATACAATCAAAATAGAAAAATCAAAACACAATCATATCAGGTGGGTAAACAAAATAGTTATTTATGTACCAAGGCAGTAAAGTGATTCTTTATCGGACGAGTCTGAAATTATGAGACGAGCGAAGCGAGGCGAATAACATGCGAGTCCGATAAAGACACTTTACTGACGTGGTGCATACAAAATTTCATCGCCAACTGCTCAGAATTCAGAATATAGAAAACTGAGGTATATTTCATAGCATTTTACTATGACAAAATAAACAGCACATATAGAACAAATCTATTTATTATTTGATAATCGAGACTCAATAGAGAGAAGCGTGACACTGACAGATGATGATTTCGAGTAATGTCAAAGTCAAAATACTTTACCAAACGCATATGTAAACTGTTTGTTTACTTCCGGAAATCAATCTGATAATTGACGGTTTTACTGACGGTTGGCGATAAATAAATTTTAGGTTATGATTTCTCTAAACTTAGCTTTGTTGCCTTGAACCACCAAAATCTATGACTTAACTTGAACTATAAAGCTTTTCCGGCGAGTTTATCCCTAAATCCATATGGTACAACACACTTTGTTCACTAAACCACTGTTTGTACAACCGGGCCTTAATGTATTGAATAAAAGTTAAAATTCCGCCCTGTATATTAGTGAATTATTGAAGCAGACACTCAGTATTAAAACATGCCCTAATAATAAATAATTATTTACCGATTTCGAGAGTTGATAATAATTTTCGTTGGATCCAAACTTCTACATGCCAATCCCGAAGAATGAATAACTCTCAAAGCTGACGTCAATTGAATGATGTAATTCCAAATAAGCGGTTCGGGAAGTTTATTATTTTGCGTATGCCTTAATAGATTATTCTTTTGATAACTATACGGTCTAGGTGTTGAGCTGTCGTTTAAAAATGGATCACAGTAACCCGGTTGGTCAGGTGAAAAATGTTTGGTAAGTAGAGTTTCCGAACCCGGATGATAATCGTAAACAAACATCATGGAATTATCACCGAAGGCTTTTGTAGTAAAGACTTCTTTTAACTGAACTATATTGGAATGAGTGAGTTTTCGCCATAATTCAACGTACGACATACACTTTGTATTTGATAACCTAAAAGAGATTCATTAAATAAAAGCTACATTTTAAAATATAGAATTGTATCTCAGAAGGTATTTACCTCACAACTTATCATAACAAAATGGAAATTACTCTACAACGTTGTATGGTATAAATACCTTCAGAGATATCAAGCTAGAAAGAAAATTTACCGAAAGCCGTGAATTCTTCTCAAGCAGTAATGTATTCCCGTTTTATTATGAGTTGCTTTGTACATCGTCGCTTGATAACCCAAATGGGCCTTATGCAATGTATTTGATATGGGCTCCAGAGGAAATAATTGATGGTAGCTATCGACTTCTTGAGGAAGTTCTGGGTATTGTTGTGGATCGGGTTGTAAAAGTGTCAATACATTTCTATTTAGAATATCGTTGCGAAGGTCTTCGGTTAAAAAAAATGATGTATCCTTTTTTCCAGTGTAAACGTTGTATTCGGATGGTAGAGATCCCGTCACAGTAACTTAAATTAATGTTTTGAGTTTTTTTTTGTTATCACCAAAAAGAATAATTAATGGGATTTCAAAATAAGAGATACACCATCTGATATTTATTTCTTTAAAGAATTATTATTATTGGTGCTATAATCTCAACTTGAAATCCCAATAATTTTTGTAATGAAAAACATGAAATTATCCATTTACTATGTTAGTATCATTTATAAACATACACACCAAGCATAAAATATAATCTAGATGGTTTATGCAACAAATAAACTATAAAAATTTTCTACTTGCAATAAAAGATGTCCACTATTTATCTTGTTTCACTTTTACTATACACAAAGTTTAATAAATAATAATTGAATCTATGTTTTATTTCTTACCTGCATTTTCGCCTTGTTGACAATTTTCAGGAGTTGAATGAAATTGATAAAAGTAGGTAGTGCCCCCCACATTTTCCTGGTAAGCAGGCAAAGCTGGTGATTGGCTAGAGGCTACTTTTTCTGACTGTACAGGAGAACTAGATATAACAGATGAATTGTTGACTAACGGTGGGGAAGACGATTCAGATGAAATAAGAGACGAAGATAAGTTGACATCTTCTAGTTTCTTTGTTATGGGATAAAGAGTTGAATTGGAACTAAAAAAATGATATAATGTTTTAGTTTTACAAAGTATATATGTTTTTGGAAACTTTATAATTAAATACAAACCACAAAAAACTTGGGTAACACTATCTCATTATACAATTAAAGATTTTAATATACTTAGCCACTTCTGTTAACTAGAGAATACCTGAAAAAGTTTGGGGAAGCTGATGCACTGGAACTTATAACTCTGGGAACAAATTCTGTAGCTTGAGCTAAAATTATAAAAATAATTATTTACAATATTTTCAGCTCCAGCTTGAAAATATTACTTGCTCTTGCTAAATCTAGACGGCTCGAGAGAGAACGGGAATGGTTATGGGACATCCAATCCATTAGTTGAATTATTTCTTGTATAACTTATGTTACCACTTTTGATTTTTTTCTTATTTTATTAGATTGTTCTTCATATAGTCGATAGGTATTGTACTATTGTTAAATAAAAAGCACAAAATCATATATTAGCATACTGTGCTATTAAGCATCTTGGCCCAAAATAAAGAATTCTTCTCAACTTAAGAGTAATATTAAGAAAAGACATACACTAACACTAAAATATACCAAATCTAGTGTTAATATGTGACTTGTCTCTTATTTTTGCAAGAGGTTTTCATTCTACGTTCTACGCTGCTTTCCACTTTGACAGTCAGCGTGTGTTGCTTTTGCCTACACATACTTCATCAGCTCATTTCTCGGAGCACTTGGGAATGATAATTGATAAAATAATAAGCATGCACTCACACTTGAAATGCCTGATATGTTCATATAATTTTGGTTTCTTAGGTATTAGATCTTTCGTATTCGTAATTGTAGAGCATAGATATCTTATATCTTACTTAAAAGTTTGATATTTGAAATGAATGGCAGATATTCATTTAGTACTGAATATAGAAATATAGAATAGAATATTAACATGCAATTAACTGTGTAAAGAAAACAGTTGTTCCTATTTGATAATTTTTAGGATCTCTTGTGCTAGTCATATCAAATTTGGAAAGCAGTATAATGACAGCAGAGCGTTGATCAAAATAGTATCGCATAATTTTTGATTCCAAATTTTAAAGCACTTTTTCAATTAGTGAATATTTTAAAAACTTATTTATAATCTATTTACAAGATTTCAACCTTATAAATTCCATAGAATTGTTCATTCAATGTTTTTCAAAAAAATTTCTCATTAACAGTCACTGATTTGACCAATCTGTCACTTCGTACCTAACCTATGCGCATGCCTTTCTGTGATCGCATACTAAAAATGACTGAAATGGCAGTTCATTGAAAAGGTTTAGTAATTATTTACATTTAAGTGTATTTTTTTATTTATTTACTGTGGCTACAAGGTTTAAATATACCTGAATGTGATTATATTTAAATTTGTGAAACACTTGGCGCTGGAATTGGACTTTGGATAAGGCAAACAAGCTAACAAGAAGTAGCTACCGAAATTACTTGTTACACACAAACATGAACGTAAGTTACTATATTTATATCTTTTAGTTTTTCTTATTTTATGAGTAGCATAACTTGTTTTTTACAACTAGTAAACAATGTCTAGTCTTGCAAGGCTATTTCATTAACCAAATTGCTAAATTTTTTTAAAGGTTACAAATAATTAAAATGTTTACAGATGAGTAAAACTTGGTATCTTGTTATTTATAGTAATGAAACATAACTATTTTGCAAACAACCATAGTAATTCTTCACATTCTAGACAAATTTATCTCTGTTTATAGGTGAAAATAACTGACAAGAAGTGGGCCAGATTTATATTTTCCCAGTCTAATTTCTTGCTGCTGTAATGGTTCTTACTCAGAAAAGTAGTAAAATGAGTTCAGAACAGCCTGTGAAAAAAAAGCTGAGAAGAGAAAATGAAACAGATAATTCAGATGAGCCAGATTTCATTGCTCACTTGCCAAACGATGCAGTTCCGACTGATTTACAAGCCTTACATTTATCTCTACCACAAATAAATGAAAATGATATTACCCAAAATACTGTAAACTTACGTTATAATAGTGAAAATGTTTTATTCAGGACTAACGAAGATAAGTTTGATAGTGACAATAAGAAAAACTTAGATGAAGGTAATGTAACTCCACCAAATGATGTTCCTTATATTTGTAATATTGACGATATTTCAATCAAACCAGCTCCCGATATTTGTCTCCCCCCAAAATCTACTGTAAATTCAGATTACTCATCTAGTTCAAGCCATGAAAATATAGATTTGTACATTGATAGCTTAGATGATTTTCAAAAATATTTAATCAAGCAATGTTTATGTGAAATTCCCGATACTGTTCTTAAAAAACAATTTGAAGAGCAGCAAATTAACGATTGCGGAGGTACGAGAACGGCAATGTTATCGGAATGGTCGGATAAAAAGATTTTACAATTTTTATCGAATCTCCAATTGTTATTCGACGTTTATTTAAAACAAAACAACAACGGTTTTATTTGCTCTAAAATCGTTAGCATATGCGAAGCACTAATTTGCAACGAATATAATTTAATAGAACAAATTATTTCACTTTGTGAAACTCGAAATAAATACATCAACTTTCTGGCAGCTCGAACCGTAAGCAGCTTTTTAGTTATAGCCAAAACGAATATTAATAACGAGTGGTTGGAAACTATTGTTAATTACTTTTCAAGCGAAAATTACGATTTTATTAAAATACAGTTTGCTTTGGAAATTGTAAAACGGGTAGTGGAATGGAAGGATGTTGAACTGCATGTTTTAGAAGAAGCGGATACAGAATCGGCTGGACCGAGCTCACAACAGAATCAGTCGAGTACAAGATGTGTAACAGTACCGTTCACAGATCCTGAAAGCTACGATACTTCAGCTATAAAAGGATTGATTATTAAAAGCTTAGAAGCTAAATGGCCGGAATTAATTCACATTGTTCAAAATTTACTTTTACATAATAATTCAGTACCAGCTCAAACTTGTGTATTAACATTCCTTGCTTTGTGGGAAAGTACAATTTCTATAAAAGCTAATTTAAGTGTTATAGATACTAAACCATTTTACACGCATCTAGAGATTTTTGTAGGGTTACTAAACAATCAATTACCGCCTATTATTTGGAAACAAATATTATCCTTGTTTAATGAAGTATTGTGTTACGGTAGCACTTTAGCTTTGCAAGATATGTTACCAGATGACACTTGTCAATTAGCTCATTTATTAGTTAGATATGTAAAAGATTATCGTTTATTGGACAGTTTACCTTTTAAAAGAAACGAAGGTTTTATTGTAAATAGCTTTGTTGGTACAATAGTTAGTTTACAAGCTGGTCAGAGTAATGTAGATAGAACGTTGCTGCAAAAAATGGTTTTATTAGTTTTGAAATCAGTGGCTGTTACTATTAAAGAAACTCGATCTGACAGCTCTGATTCTAGTATAGGATCCGACGATTCCGACTTTTACCAAGACATGCAACTTATCGAACGTTCAATTCGAGATGTTTTAAAAAAAGTTGATGTATTTGTGAAAAATTGTTTGGATTTTCATCCGGAAACTCCATTTTCGAAAATAGTTGTGCATCTTTTTAGCGACCAAGATGATTATATGATAGAAGCTATGGTTTGTACGTTGGATATAACCATTGGGATATCCTATAGGAATGCAGTTTACCCGGATTTATTAAATATGTTAAATCCCATACATTCCTTTATAGAATTTTTAAAAGTTATTAGTCACCATTCGAATGTGCTGTTAGATTATTTGGTTAGTAACGAAACTTGTTTTTTACTTTATTTATTGCGGTTTTTGAAATTTACTAAAAGAAATTGGTCTAAGTTTATCAGTAGTTGTGGAGAGGGTAGTACTTCGAGGAGTAGTGAATTAGACGACACTATGAGTGTTTTAATTGTTTTAAAAATGAAAATTAGTAGGTTAGTTTCGAGGGATTTATTTCCTTATAATATTAATCCGATTTTGAGATTATTAGAAACTTGTGAAAATTTGTATGAAGGAAATGAATTTAGTTGATAGTTTCGGGGGTGTAAAAATGATGGATTTAACTGAAGTACAAACTATTATTGCCTTAATTTACTAATTTTATTTAATTTTCTTGATTAGTTTATTTAGGTATCTTTAGGCCAGTCGGTATGGGTCATTTTAGACCAAAAGTACAAGTAATTTGCAATACGGCTGATTTTTTTTCATAACTACCCTAAAGTATGTAGATTAATGTAAAAAAAAAGTTTACCAGTCTATCGATTTCCCAAGTTATAAATTTTTTTTTTTGAAATTCCTTAATATTTCTCGCTGGGAGGAAGGTGGGGGAAAATAAAAAATACCACCGTGTAGGGAAAGTGTTTTGCAGCAAAAAAGGTTTCTTGCGTTTCTTTCTTCCGAGCAATGGTTTGCCCGGAAAAAATTCGGTAAACTAAGTATGTGTTCCGCATCCGCGCGACTTTGCAGCACGGAGGAAGACCTACTTTCTGAATTGCGGAAAAAAATATAAATATTCAGTCAGAATTTTTTTCAATCTTTGGTAAGAGTTGAGGTCCTAAATAATAAATAAAAGGTGATAAATTAATTTTTACATATTTTTATTGGAAAAAGGTATGCAAAATATTATATATTAATAATCTTTTATACCTTTTTACTATACAGGGTGTACCAATTTTATGACAAACTGCGGTATATGGGTTATTTTAAGAGATATCAAAAAATGTTTTCAACAAAAATAATGAATTTGTTGAAGGTCCATATTTTGAAATTATAGTGGAGCCCCGGTAATCCGACAAACAGTTTGCAGGGCAGTGTCGGATTAGCGAATTTGTCGGATTATTGAGTACTGCCTTAGACCCCCTATAGCCCGGATTTTTTTACAAAAGAGTACTTTGTATGTATAATAGACCATGTCGGATTACAGGGGGTGCCGGATTATCGGGGCTCCACTGTATATCGAACTATACAGAGTGCTGCATAACTCCGTTACAAACCAAACATATGATTTTTCAAATGGGAACCCCTGTATATTATACCGAATTCGGATTGGTTACAATTTTTTGAAGCTTTTGATATGAGGTTTTGCCACGTTATACAGAGTCCTTCAAAAGATATGGACACGTTTATGTGAAAATCGTAGGTAAATCAACGCTCTGTAGCTTGTTGTACGTTAAAGAAAAAAAATGTATTTTGTCAAATAGAGTTTCGTAACATGATGCAATATCTCCGTTTCCTATTAAATTTCAATTATATTCTTTGTTATATACAGGGTGAACGGAAACTCGAACCTGTCATTTTCTTTCTTCTTTCAAATGGAACACCCTGTATTTTATAGCAAAAATAGAATCTTCGATTGTGTAACTTTAATTTTTGTCAAGCATTCCCAATACCAAAAGTTTATAAAAACAGAGTTATCTGGTAATATTTATTGTAAACTATAATTATTGACCTATTATGTGAAAGCAATAAACGTTGTATGTAACAAAAAATCCTAATTAATGATAAATTTTAATGAATAATTCATTCTAAACAAAACTAGCTACCAAAAGTATAATCCTAACCGTAATATTAAGCTGAAGGTTCAAAGTGTTCACCGTTAACATCAATGCAATGCTGTAAGAGGGGGCCCAACTGATTGGCCAGCTCGGTCACCCAATTTAACAAAAGTATATTTATTTTTTCGGGCCTTGTAAGGAATAAGTTTATAAAATCCCCGGCCATTAGAGATGACATGAAAGAGAGAATTAGTGCGGCATTTCGATCTGCTAACGTTGATATGCTGAGAAAAGTTAGTCAATCATCTGAACTATTCTGCAGCATTGCATTGATGTTAATGGTGAACATTTTGAACCTTCAGTTTAATATTACGGTTGGGATTATACTTTTGGTTGCTAGTTTTGTTTAGAATAACTTGTTCATTGAAATTTATTATTAATTAGGATTTTTTGTTACATACAACGTTTAATGCTTTCACATAATAGGTCAGTAGTTATATTTAACAATGATTATTACAAAATAACTGTGTTTTATAAACTTTAATAACATTTTCCTTCTTTTGAAAAATTGTTTCAATGACACTTTCCTCTTTAAAACGCCGTATTACAATTACTTATATCTACATTATAACTGTACAATAGTTTATAATGTACTCCGCCGCGCTTCAGAAAATAGAGTCGCGCGGATGCGGAACACATACTTAGTTTACCGAATTTTTTTGCGGACAAACCATTGCTCGGACGAAAGAAACGCAGGAAACCTTTTTTGTTGCAAAACACTCCCCCTACCAGGTGGTATTTTTTATTTTCCTCTACCTTCCTCCCAGCGCCAAATATTAAAAAATTTCGAAAAAAATATTTTTAATTTTTTTTTCTAATTTGGGAAATCGATAGACTGGTAAACTTTTTTTTACATTAATCTACGTACTTTCAGGTACTTGAGAAAAAAAATAAGCCCTATTGCTAATTACTTGTAGTTGTTACCTTTATCGTCTGGCCTACTTGTTATTTATACAAATAATCTGATAGGATTTTTGGGTGCATTAGAATAATAAAGTTTTTTTTGTATTTGATTGCATTACATTTAATTTTAATCTCAAATTAGAGTCAATATTCAGTATGCAGTGAAACACTACCTGCGAAACCAGCTTAGACAGTCTTGATATATTTAAAAAAACTACGAAACTAAGCAATTAAAATTTAAACAGGACGGGGTGTCCCATTAAAAATATTTTTTTTCTAATCTATATCACCCTGTATAAATGGTGAAACCAGAAAAATTGAATAAAGTAACAAAACTATACAATATGTCTCCCTAAGTTGGAATCATTTGGAAAACTTTTAACTACTAAGAGTTATTAGCAGGAGGACTTACACAAGTAGTATGTGTTGTATTTGTGTTATAGATAATTTTTAACTTTTGTTATACAAATTAATGTCTTTGAAATATTTAATTAAAGCACTTGTGTCTTTGGTCAGCACATCCTTGAATACCGCACTTAAATTATTCTGTCTTCTATATCTAGAATATTCGGGACACTCTAAGATGATATGTTTTATAGAAAGAGAAACATGGCAATGTATACATTCTGGTGCTGGTTCTTTGTTGAGGAGATATTGATGTGTAAAGCCCGGTTCTGACGGTGCAATTTCGTCCCTGCAACTCGATCGCGGCGACAAAATTGCATGCAGTTTAGGTGTTTCCACCGTACAACTTATCAATGCAATCGAGTTGCACCAAAATAGAACTGGTTCTAATTTTATGCCATAAGTTGCAGCAACTTGGTAACTTTTTTAGTGACTTTTTTTACGCAAACCTAAAACTTCTGTTGGTATAAGTAGATGAAATGTATGTTATTTATTTCTCCATGTTATGTGATTAGATTCTTTATTCTCCTAAAAAAACTGTTGCTTTTGTGGATTGTGTTTGAAGAATTTTAATTAAATAAATAAGAATGAGTCAGGATTGGGATAGAAACTCGACAAAAAACTTGATAGCAGTTTATGAAACGCAGGTAAATCTATATAAAACAAATCACATCAATTACAGACTAAAAAACAGAAGATTGGACTCCATAAATGAGATTAAAAAAGCTTTGTTTGAAAATGGTTATGATGTTCCCGTTGAGGAAATTAATAAAAAAATTCACCATATAAGAACCCAATTTATGACTATTTTGAATATTGGCAACAATATAGTATTTCCCTAAGAAATTGCTGCAATAGTATGAACATGATGTGAACGCTCATGCAACTTTGATAGGAGACGAGTTGCGGCGAGAAGTTGCTGCAATTAAGTTGCCTTGATGAATTGCTCCGTCAGAACCGGGCTTAAGGAGTGTGTGACCCATTCGCAGGCGGGTTAAGACAACTTTGTCTCTTCGTTTTTCTGGTATTGATAGAAATAATCCGACTTGTGGCTTAACTTCTTTCAGTTTGGATGTCGTATGGTTCCATATTACTTGCCAAGAATTAAATATATGTTTTTTGATTGGATTTATGTGGTCAGTGTATGGAATTTTTTTAATGTAAGGTGCTTCTTGATTAGATGTATCTACTGCTAATTGATCGACTTCTTTGTTTCCTTTTATACCAGATTGAGATGGAACCCACAGAAATGAGACGTTATTTTGGGTGAGGCGTATTATTTCCATTTCACTTTTGATTCGTATGAGAATAGGATGTGAAGGGTAAAGTTGTTTTAAGCCAAGTAACGCACTCAGTGAATCTGTTATGATGAGAAACTTGGTTGCTGTAGAGTCTTTGCACATTTTTATGGCTTCCAGGTTTCTCCCGTGAATATACTACATTGATACGGTAGTCGGATGGCAGATTTGTTATTTCCACAGATGTAAGCTGCTGCAATTCCATTGTGATTTTTTGAAGCATCTGTATAGATTTGCAGGGTTTGGGGGTATTTTGTTATAATTTCCTTGGAGAGGTTTTGTAGGAGACAGGGGTTGGTTGAATTTTTTGGATTTTGAGTGAGGGACGTATTAACATCTGGCTTCAGAGACATCCAGGGAGGAAAGTTAGAGTTTTGTTGGAGGGATAGTTTAAATTGTTCAAATTCATAGTTAGCGCGTCTCACTCTTTCTCTTTAAGGGAGATTTTTTGTTGGCTTGGAGTCGTATATTTCGTCGGGTGGGGCGTTTTTTGGGAAAATGACTTGGAATGCATTATTGTTGGGATAAGCAGAAATTTTTGCAGTATAGTTTAAGGAAAGGAGTTGTCGACGTAAATACAGTGGGGGTTGAATATTCATTTATTTTGCAAATAATAAAATATATTCAAACACCAAGTTATAAAATTAACTTCATATTATTGTTAAAAACAAACAAATTTAATTTTCACTCATACTAATGCTTCGACATATCCAACTTTTTTTAGTAACATTTTTCGATATTGTCAAATTTAAAGGTATTTTTCTCTGGAGTAAGACTCATATTTCTTGACAAACCTTGTATACGACTGAAAATTTTTTTATATTTGATGACTGTATTATAGGTATTAGATAATGCAGAACTTTTTATGAGGAATAACTTTTCTTCTTAAAATTAATAATAAAAAAGTTTTCCATATGATTCCAACTTATAGGGGGGCATATTGTATGTTTATGAATATACAAATTTAAAATTTTAGCCCCAATAAAATTATAAACAATGTCTTATTTGTTTATTATCGAAAAAGTAGTTCTAAAGTAGTGAATATATACCTACACTTTATGTTAAAAAATACCATTTCTGTAAGATACTTTACATTTAGTGAAATGCGGTTTTGTACATATAAGAACTGAAGTAGATGTAAGAGTATTATTTATATATTTGTTAAATTATTATGCTATAACAATTAATTTTGTAATTTTTACAATGTTCATTAATTTATTAACATTTTTCTTATACGGCATCTGTAATTTATTTCATCAAATTTTGTATAAATACTATCTTATAATATTTCTATTTAAATGTAAATATGTAATATTTTTTTTAATTGACAAATATAAACATTTTTTACATCAAATTGTTGTTTTTTTAGAATTATTAGCCCATCCACTCATAAATGTTGTTTCTTTTTTTTTCAAATATCTCTATAAAAATCAGAATATGCTGCACTGTTAATGGGGTTTTACAGGTACTGCACAGTGGTTGTCTTTCTCCTCTCAGCATATAGCATGAAGTAATAGAGGAGAGGAACACCCCCTTTTTTTTTTCACATACCGACCAACCTCGTTCTAGTCGCTAAAAACAGTCTATCTTTATATTTTCGAGGGTGCTGAACACGAATATGACATTTATTTTTTTCTAAAATTGGGG
>CAJUYI010001847.1:0-17049 GCA_910591695.1 Galerucella pusilla
ACTTTAGTTTCCAACATGTGACCACTTTATTCTCGGAATTGCAAAAACACTATTAACGTTATGTTGGGGTAACTTGGTCGGCGTGCTCCATTCTGTCTTTTTAACCTTTAGCTACTCCCGCGTCATCTGCTGTTTACTGCTGGACACTTTTTCGCTCCTTATATCTAGTTTCCATAGTAATACCATTCTATTTGAAGTTTCTCAGAAAAAAGTCATAAATAGAGCTGGTGTTACACAACGTCCTCTAGTTACCGATAAAAGCATTCAAAATCTTGTTTATTTTTGTCTCTGGAATCTACTTTCAATGTGACAGTCTTTTTATGTCAACGAAAGAACACAACCTAAATTAGGAAACATTCTGTAAAAAATTCAATTATATTTCTCAGGGCCGATTTTCCCCGAAATAAAAACATTTCACCTGTCATCATTCTTAATGAATCACCCAGTATATAGCTCACCACAATTTATATAAGAGCTTCTTGTGAAAGAGTTGTAAATCTTTGGAAAACAATAAGCAAAAGAAGTATGTAGCTATGGATGTGACAACTTTCAAGTCCATCCCTGTGTTTTATTAACAATTCCCAAGAATTTCACCACACTTTGAACACTTGAGGTAGGTTAATCGGATTATATACCTAAACTAAACGTTTCACATATATATAGAGATCAAATTGGTATGCATTCCAAATGGTTGAACTGATAAGTGTCACTCTCTGTGCAGACATCAGTCCTACTTAATTTGCGTAAAGAAAATTGTTCAATCGGAAAAAATACGAGATCTCTCACTTAGGGAGTCGCTCGAGTGGAGGTCTTTTTGGAGCAATGTCTGCACGATAATCCCATGCCACATGTCAGATTTATTTCTAATATCAGAAATATTGTGAAGAATTTTGAAAAGGTATTGTTAAAAAATTGGGAATCATTTGATACTTTAAGTGAATATATTTTTATAGTTTGTCTATTTAGCTATAATAATGAAAATAATATAGCTTTATATAAAATATACATCATTTCTGATAGAAGATTTTTGTTAAAAAATAAAAATTGTGTTTATTGATGTTTAACTGAAAATTTTTTGCACTAGAGTGGAAATCCAATGAAATCAGTTAATATGTGGTCATTTGATTCAACACAACTAATGAGAACAATATTATACTGAAAACAGATCCCATTGGCTGTTTTCAGTATATTGACATATTTCAAATATTTAACATTTTAAAATGTCATGAGCGAAAGGTGAGGAATTATTGTTCGAAAGCAAGGGTTAACGCGCGACGCGAAGCGGAGCGCGTTAATTGCTTTAGAGCAACAATTCCACTCTTAGCTCGCAATAAATATAACATTTTTTCTACAATCACTTAAATATATTATAACTTATAAAATTGATAAATTCATACTTCTTATTTCAAGTACCTGTCAAATACTTTTTAAAATTTTAAACGTATAATTATTATTGTCAATACTGTCAATGTACTTCTTCTTATTCTACAATTAGAAAGGCCTCAGCTAGCAGGGCCATCCGGCCAGTATATGCAAAATATTCAGAACGTGGCACAACAATTGAGCACAAAAACACAAAAAAATTAACACGGTAACATCGCAATCACACTAATTAATTATTTAAAACATTAAAAACTTAACAAAACAGCGATTTATTAGATTGTAAAAGATTTTCAGAAGACAAAAACACTTCCTAGACACGTTGCTCTATGATGTCACTGTCACTGTCATTAAAATTATGTTTTTCTACAATCACATTGAAAAGTAGGCTTTTTCGCTTGCCATTTACAACGAAAAGTTGACGTTTCTTGAGGAGAGTTACTTTACGCTCGCCGAGCGTAAAAAATTGCAAAACGCTCGTTGCCACATACATTTTTGCTCCTTATTTTTCTATAATTAGCAAAAAAATATTCAATTTGAATAACACGTGAACATTGATAAATGCTCAAAATTTTATTAACAACTTTCTTAAGCTTGTTCCTTATAGCCCTTGGCGTCGTTCTGTCAAGCAACAAGCTTCCGAAATCGGTTATAAAATTTTCTCTAACCATTTTCAATGTCCTTTGATTGCTATTAAGGAAAATGTATGAGTCACAAGACTAATTGCGTCGCGTTTGAGTCGCTTCCCATTAGTTCTTTACTATATATAGTTTTATTATAGCACCATTCAACAAAAAATAAAATTCACAAACCTATAAGTAGAAGATTATTAGAAGTAACGTCGTTTAAAGAAATCTTCCTTCATAAAAATGTTATTACTATATTTAGTAAGAAGATGTTGAACAGTTTCAGCTTTTAATTTCTATTATTGCAGTTTTTTTTTTCAATTTGATATCTACGTCAAACTTTAATAGTTATTTACGTAATTAGTGGGATATGGACATTATTATCGCACGCATGTGAAGTTTGCACGACGAGACGTAGGCCGAGTCGTATATCTATTCTCATAATTCCTATCACACGTTTTACGTACAAAATTTTATCTACAACTGTTTATTAGTATTATTAACAGTACCTATATTAAAAAATTTGAAAAAAATTTCAATTCAACGTATTTTTAATAATATTGACTGCAAACAAAAGGTTCTGTGTATCATATTTTGTAACCATAGCAACAAAGACAAACAAGGCTGTGGAAAAAAAATAAATTAGTTATGTCATCAAATGTCCAAAGTTGAATGAACAAAAATCTATAAAAATGAGTTCAAGCGAAGAAAATCTCCTTTCGGAAATTGAAAATGCAGCTTCCAGTGTTATTTTAAATATTTAATTCTGGTATTAATATGTTTCTAGATACTCATTACCGCACTAGTGCGGTAATGTAATCAAAAACGCACTAGTGCGACAATATACGTCATTATGACACTGAAAATAGTGTCAAATCGCTCCCGTTACATGACAGTTGTAGATAAACTACTTTAAGCACTCAGTATTCGAGAAAAAATAAAGAAAGAAAAAACAACAAAAACAGATCAATTTCCACGGTAATATTACCAGTAACAACTATACAAAAAAAAGACCTTTTATTCGAGCTCAGCGATCTGATCAATTTGATATTAAATAATTAAGGAGTGATACTTACACACCTGGTAATTTTTCCACGATCTCAAATTATTCTGTTTGCATGTTATATCGAACATGTAATGATATATTTCGCCAAACAGTCGACTAGACTAACTGAATCTTTCATCAGCAGCTTTTCGGATATTGAAAATTTGTATATTTGATAAAGTATAGTTATGGTTTATATTATGAAATATTTAACTTGTATTGGGAACATCGTCAAAGGTTGGTAATCTAATGATGCAGTTCGGTTTTATCGAATAGTTTTGTGAAGTGTAAATAAAAACAATGCAATATATACATTGATGGTTGGATTCTAAGCAAAGTGGTGGTCCATTCAATTGAACATATTTGAAATGTCAGTCTCAACAGGACATGTCATGCTTCAGTTATTTATACAATAATAATTAGGGATGCGAGGTCGCTAAATAGCGACATTCTCGAGCGCCGTCGAGACCTATCTAAATCGAAAGATAAAGTAATTTCGAAAAGAAAAGCTCGTATGGTAAAAACCATTTTAGCGGTGGGTATGGCGTGTACGGTTTTTCAAAAATGTTAAAAAAAACACTTACTTGGGCATTCTCGAGCGCTTCAGATATTCATACCACGTATGCCCCAAGTGCCTCTGATAACAACGGTATACTAATCTGCCAGTTTGCGTGGCAGGAGGCATATCAAGTAGTGAAAAATCCGAAAAAAAAAATTACTCGAGCGCGTCAAATTTTCGGAGAAGGTGTTAAGTAGGCCCCAAGGAAGCTCCCTTTAAAAAAACTGACGATTTCGGCGTGACGATAAGTTACGACCAATTTTTGAAAATGCAACAAAAAAGTTCTTTTTAAAAACTCTGGCGCGTCAGATTTTCATAGGGGATGTTTATCTCGGTATCCTGAAAGAATATTTTCTTAATCTGACAAAAATGTTGGTGGGTTCTCTTAATCTGACCGAAAAAGGTCTGTATTACATGTTTATGGCACATTCCTCTCTTTTTTGCTTCAATTCTTCACTTCGTTTTGCTTACGGTACGTCCAAAAAATAATTTGAGGATCAACAGGCTATTGAATAATATAAATAAATGAGACTGTACATGTTAATAATACTTTTGTATACCAGATACGCGTTTATAACTTTTTCCGAGTCCACGAAAATTGTCGAGAAGCTTCAGGAAAAAAAATTGAGACATAATAAAAGTTACATGGTTGTTCCATATCAATTTTTTTAACACTCTCCGTTTTCGAGATATACTCAAAAAACGGGAGTTTGAGTTTTCATGATGCTTAAGTCCAAAACTTTTAACTTTGGAAAAAAATGTGAAGAAGGCTTTTTTGTGTAAAATGAAATTATCTTTTTTTTGTATAATGTATCGTTCGCGACGTATATGCCGCAATGTGCTATTCGAAAATGAAATGGCTCCTCCACACTTCCGGTCATGCGGAAACCGGCAGATTTTGTATTCTTAGTAAGTTTTAGATTATATTCTTCAAAATGAAAAAAAAAATCGCGCTCGAGAATGCCGGATTAACGTTTTTTTACAAGTTCGCGACCCTATAATTCGGCGGCGTCAAGGACTTATCGTCAGATTAGTTGAATTTAGTCTTAAAACACTAAGATCAACCCCCAATATCTTAATCTGACGCGCTCGAGTATTTCAGACTATTGATTTCTTACTAATCTGATCGTCTAACCTAGGTGCGCGTCACTACATATAGAGCTAATACTTTCCAAAGTTGTTCTATTAGGTCTATGGTATCTCTCATATCTTCAACTGCCACGCTCGAGTATTCCCGAAAAATCCCCTATTCGCCTCCTTAACTATAAGGGATGTAAGTAACAGCGACAGCGAGGGCTGGCAAAAAAATTGGAGGCTAGTAAACATACTTACATTCCGTAAAGTATTTAAAATTTTTTCGACACCGCAGGATCTATTCTTTTCGCATGAAATTATGGATTATTTTATCAGCAACGTTAAAATGACAGTTTATAATCAAAAATTGGAGAGAAATTGAAATTATTGGTTTGTATAAGAGCCAAATGGACATAGAAGAAACAGCAAATATAGCTTGCCTGTCAGTGCTGCCAGAAAAATCAAAGAAGCGGTATGAAGCAACGCATCAATACTTCAAGAAATGGTGCCAAACAATGTTATCTATTTCAGTTTCAGAAACTTTTGGCGTACTTTCACTAAAAATCTGCTGTATTGAAGTCTCCATGCCAAAGTCCACCCTTTTCTTAGAGGATACTTCGAGCTTTTTTAAAAATAAGAAATTATGGATATTGAAACAAAAAACATGATGTGTTTGACAGAAATAAATTTCTATTCAAAGACATGGATGACATTTATTTAATGACAGAGGTTATATCAAGATGGAAAGTGAGAAAACTAGTCAGGGAGCTACTGCAACAAAAAAATTATAAATTATTGAAATTAATTCAAATGACAAAATATACATTGCGAAATTGCTTTTATTTATTAAGGATTATTTAGATTTTTCCATAACAAAATTAAAAATAATACCTGCTCAAAAAAATACATTTTTCTCGCAATATTTTCAAATTAATCTTTCACACAAGACTGTCCTACTAATTGTGGACTAAACCAGAAAGAATGAAATTTATTATACATCCTAATAAAAGAAGGTAGTTGGTTATTAAAGTGGAAGGGGATCAAAAGGTGTGGCATGATGGCCGTCTTGACATGTAAATGTAGTTAACAAAACCTTCTTTGCTATATTAACATGGAAGCCTTCCCGGTCGTACACTCGACTCATACTTTGTTCGGCTGTCATCCTTAAGCAAAATAGACGTGAATAAAAGAGTGGAAAACTGCTTCCCTTTTTTTAAAAAAACGTTTTGTTAACATTTTAGTGTAATTGAGCTTTTAGCTATTTATAGGTTTTCTGATTTTTAACTTTATTTATAGCTTACTTGCTTATATTATTCACACACAAGTATTGTTGATATAACTTTGTTATAACAAATAATTTTAGGTATACACAGGGTGTTTCTAGATTTATGCTGAAAAAATCAGGAGGTAATGCTTGTAAACAATTGGATTGGGTCTTTTCTATGAGTGAAATTGAAATTTATTTTTTCCATAAATATCTATAAATTTTTTGTAGAGCGTTTTATTGGCGATTACTTATCTTTCTAAATTATTCCAATAATATTATGAATTATAAACAATAAAAGTATAATTAAATTTCCATTTTAATATCAATAACTTACGACCTATTAAAGATATAAAAATAAATTATAGCCAATCTCGTAGCCAATAAAAAGCTCTACAAAAAATATACCATGCAATTTTTTCATAAACTTGATTGGAGGGTCGAAAAATTGGAAGAAAGGCAAAATTTATTAACAATTTAACCTTGAATGATTTTGGAAAAAGTACAAATTTCAAAAAATTATAAGATTCCTATTTTGTAGAGCGTCTACAAGAATATATCTTTGTTATTCCGAAGTGGAGTTATATACAAAAGACAATTATATAAATGGAAAATATAGAAATTATCCATGTGACACCTCTTAATATATGAAGAGGTCAAAGTTTTAGTGTTTTATTTTCGTCATGTCCAACAATATTTTGAGTATATTTGAAAAAAATATTATAGATTTTTTTGAAACAGTGTATCAGAGTTTTGATTACTTTTGCTGACAAGGGGGTAGGGGGTGAGTAATTGTAGTAAATCTGCTTTCATAATACCCCTCGGGTGTTTTATTTGGAAAAAATGTGAAATCGTCATCATACGAAAATAGCTCACCTTGTAGTAAGATTTCAATAGAATATTGAATTTCGCATGCTTCCCAGTTCTAAACTGGCAAACCAAAAAAAATGCATAGAGTTGTGAAATTGAATAAATTTAATTATATAAATTTAAACCAACCAGCAATTGCACGAGAAATAAGAAAAAATAGCTATTTATACAACTAGTTGCAAAATGAACGTGTTTTTGCACAAGATGTGAGGATTGTACCACGAGCGTGGCGAGTGGTCCAACACATCGTGTGCAAAAAACACGGCGTCTTGCATCGTGTTTATATACAAGATTTTTTGTAATTCAGTTGACGAAAATGAAAAAAGAAAATGTTCATTACGTTTCATTGAAATTTTAAATACTATCAAAGCCATGCTTGTTTGTTTCTATGGAGATAACCATTACAACAATGATCAAAACCTCAATTGTTAAGACATATTTGTCAAAATAACCACATTTATTTGTTAATTCTGTCCATTCTGTATTCAAAAATGAGCGAATCTGAAGAGTCCCTACCTTTAGACGTTGAAGAAATCGCAAAAGCTGTTGTAGCAAATTTGCTGCCAAGTAAGTCAAAAGCAGCATATGAAACAGCTTATTCTAACTTCCAAAAGTGGTGCGAAGTGAAGAAGATAAATACTGAAAAAACGGTAGAAAAGGTTCTTCTTGCTTATTTTTCAAACAAAGCCAAAATATATCAACTGTCGACGATGTGGAGTCACTATTCGATGTTACGAACAACAATCTATGACAATAAAAATGTGGATATCAGTAAGTTTACGAATTTGATTGCTTTTTTGAAAAGGAATGAGGAAGGATATCGGCCAAAAAAATCAAAAACATTTAGTAAAGAAGATTTCAGTAGATTTTTAATAGAAGTTGATAATCACATGCGGTTCTTTTATTAAAATAAGCATTCCAGATACGAAGACAAAGATTGAGAGAATTTTTACAATATCCGAAGGTGATCTTGATGGAATTAATCTGATTGCATTAGTCCGAAAATACATTCAAATGCGTCCAAACCATGTAAAAAATAATCGTTTTTTCCTTGGATATCGAAACGGAAAATGCAATATTCAACCTGTTGGCGTCAACACATTTTCTGACACCCCCCAAAAAATAGCAACATTCCTTGGCTTGCAAAATCCTAAATTATATACCTACTAGCCATGCATTTCGCAGATCGTCTGCAACGTTACTATCAGATGCTGGTGCTGATAAAAACGTTGAAAAGGCATGGTGGATGGAAGTCCAACGCTGTTGCTGAAAATTATATTGACGAATCTATCAATAATAAAAGAAAAACAGCTGTGAAGACACTTGGGCAAAATACAAATATCGACAAATATCAAATATCAAATATCGACAAATATCGACAATATCGCAGTTCCGAAACAAAGTACATCGACAAGCATAACAATGAATTCAAACGTAGAGTTTTTTAACAATGATGTATCATCTGGGGTTTCATCTACGTCTACAAGTAATGAACAAAAGGCAGCAGTATTCCGTGGCAATACGTTTCAAAACTGTACATTTAATATTTATAATAAATTACAGTGATTTCTCAATAAAAATATTATAATATGTAGTTGACTAATTAATTTCATAATAAAACTAGGTATTCTTAGTAAAAATGAATGGATTTGTTGTCCCTGAGTGACAAAATGAACCACGTTTTGCAACTAAAATGAGTGTCAAAATTTTATATAAAATCATTGAAATGCGCGTCATGGATGCCTTCTGTGTGATATTCTATTCTCGCCAATGATAAGAACACCAAAAATAAAGCCCAAGGGGAGAGAGTTCTTAACGTCATGATATTTAAAACTTTCCACCATCTGTCACATGATTACTTTGACGTTTCACGTGATTTTTTGAAACTTCAGTGTATGTCCAAATTTTTGTTATATTTTCCTATTTTTTTGGTTTATTCAGTAGGCGAAAAACAGTTAGCAGACATGCAAAAAACGTTTAAGCTATCAGCTGACCTCGTTTCGCTACGCTCGCTCGTTAATAGTCTTGGGCTGCTAAAACCCATTTTCTACCCTTATGACATAAAACACTAATATAGATTCAAAATCAGACAAAAAGGTAGAATGGCTAAGTAATGAAAATAACTGGATTGTTTCTGTTTTAAATATCTTACGCTCTTTCAAAAATGCATTGAAAACATGATATTATTTAAACTATTTATTTAATTCATTCCAGATCCCGTCAGGACTGTGCCTTAGCCGTTCTAAATGTTTTAATCTCTAATATTATTGGATCCTTTGACAGTATTACAATAAATAGGTACCGGTAGCTAATATCCCGTGTACCGAAAACCATTGTGGGAGAGTAAGAATCACACAATGTGAGTGGTAATTGGGGCGGTGTGTGATTTGATTAGAGGGTGCTGTGCGAGCATTGTGCCTTCGCATTTGTTTAAAAAACAGACGGAGCTCGGGTTACCAAGCATTCAACTCTTTTCTACGCCTTCTACTTTTCAATTGAATCTTCAAGGTATATAGGAGTTGGTGTACATATATGGAAGGCGGTAGACGAAGCTCAAAGGGTATTTTATACTTTGAGAATATTATAAAATGTACAATTCAGCCTGTAGCCCAATGAATGAGAGTTTATAAGACTTTGTGGAATAATAAGGTTCATTTATTCATATATTTTTATTTTTATTTGTGAGAGTCTTATACTTTTGCTTCGTGATAATGTTCATTAAAGTTGACCAGGAAGCGGATTTTTAGAGTGATCCATCAATTCGTAGTTATGCTGAACGAGCTACTAGAACTATTGACATATGTCAATGAATATATACAACGACACAACTAAATTTTGAATAGATGAGGCTTTTACTTGATGATGATCCATACT
The DNA here is from genome assembly GCA_910591695.1 of Galerucella pusilla. Lineage (NCBI taxonomy): Eukaryota > Metazoa > Arthropoda > Insecta > Coleoptera > Chrysomelidae > Galerucella > Galerucella pusilla. The sequence continues at coordinate 9,693 of CAJUYI010001847.1, forward strand.
TGACGATGGAATAAAACAATTTAATTTGTTTAAACCTTCATCCATTCAAATATAATGTAGGTTTAAACAAATTAAATTGTTTTATTCCATCGCAACTAAATTTTATTTGATATATTTTATGACTTCAATAATTATGTATGAGCATTAATTTTTATTTGAATTTAGTCTATAGAGTTATTACAAAATTTGTGAGCTCGGTAATCGACAATAGGAGTGACGATAGATTTTCAAAATACTCCTCCCTCATGTGGGTACACATTCACTATTTAGGGAAAAACCTTCATTTCGGTAATAAACTTAACTGTAACGAAGTTTAAAGCCATTTCATTGATATTTTTCAAATAGTGCGCGAAAACAGCTCGCAGGTGTCATGGCGTCGGCTCTGACGTCACTCCTAGGTAAACATGTCATTGTGCCTATGCGTAGCGAAGAGAGTAAACAGAACATTAAATTAATTCGTGTCATAAAAATGAATTCCAAAGTTTATAAGTGGTGTGCAGTACCGCAGTGTAAAAACACATCAATAAGAACACCCAACAAAGTGTTTGTACATGTTCCAAACAAGAAAATGATAGATAAGAGATAAGTGGTTGAAGCTCGCAAGGCGAAACCCGAACGATGTAGTCACGAATTCGCCACTTTATTTCTGTGAAGACCTCTTTGATATGAGTATGTTACATTATATTTATATTTCTCAAACTTAAAACGTTTGTTTGACGTGAAATAGTTGAAATATTGAGGCTATGGAAAAACTAATTTATTGAGGTTGTTTCTTTTGTCATATTATCAATTTAGATCGTTCACTTTTCTTTTTGCAGTTGCCGAATGATATGCAAAATGGCCGATTGCAGTATTTTAATGTTTTATTTTATTGAAAATCTTAATAATCTGAATTTTTTAAATAAAACTAAAGCAGTGTTTTGAATTTTTTTAATATGAAATTTCCCCTAAATTCCCTGACATGATATTTCAACACCAAACGTCGAATTGGGTTTTTTGATAACTTGTTCGCTTATCAAGGTATTCTTAATTAATTTAAAATAAAAATGTCAAAAAACAAAATAGAAACGTCGAATTCCCCGTGACAGTTCCCGAAATATGGAAGAAAATGATTATTTATGAAAGGTTATTGATGGTACATTATACACCAAGGTGGTGAAGACTATATTATTATTGACCGAGTACCAAAATTATTTCGTAAGGGGCTTTGCCCCGAGCGGAATAAGGTGCGAGGTTCATAAATGTCTTCACAACCATTGTGTATATACAATTTTTTCCACTAGTAGCCAAATTTAAGACAAAAATTAAAAATCATTCACAAACGCATCACGAGAAGCGTTTACTCCGTCGTCTGACTGACAACTGTCAGTTTTCGATATATTATGAACGTACTCGTTATGTCATCAGTCATTTTTGGTTGAGCGCGAATTTTAAACTAATGGCATTTTTATTCAAATAATTTCATCTTGGTAGGTAATTTCAAGCAGCAAATATGTTAAAGACAATCTCCTGGGTATACAAAATTATGTTGTACAAGTTTTTGTTGCACTAATATCCCTGAATTCTAAAAATATTCGAATTTGTCCAGTATTGACCTAGGTTAATGATGGAGAAATTATTAGTCACTGATAGAGATATTCAACTTCTCAGTTGGCTAGAAGAAGCAATAATTGACAACTTGACAGCTAGGAATGGAAAAAATGTATTTTAATACAAGAGACCATTCCAAAACGACGTCACTGACAGGTCCGCCATATTGTGCTAGAAGGCACACATTCTAAGTAGTTGTTATTATTTACTGGCTAACAACGGATAATAGGTAAGCATCAATTATTAACAATTAGTTTTTAAAATTATATCGAATGCAATCGTTTTGTAGTGTTGTTAATCATGGAAAGCGGAAGCAAAAGATAAGATATATTTTTTTCGATTCTCTGATCAACGACGCGATGCTTGGAGTGGTGCTTTAAAACGCGGCCCCCTTATAGTTAATCACAACTTCAAACTTTGTATGTGTTGTCGATATAGTATCGAAGGTTGGTTAGTGCACTTACATCAGTCAATTTTTGTTCTATAAACCATTCCAGAACACGTGACTTTCACAGGTCAGCCATGCTGGAGGGCAAACAAATCTATTAGTTGTAGTTGAACCTGGTGTGCTCTGGCACGTGCTGTGAAGTATTTTAGAAGAATCTAGCTTGTACGGAAATCGGTTGGTTGAAACAGTCGGAAATCTAAAAAAAAGATACCTTATCTCTTTCTCCCCATACTCCACACTTCTTAAAACTACAAATCGATGGTATTTTAAATCCATTGACTTGTTGTTTAGAGTATAACTGCCACCCATAGTATACCAGAAGCCAATAATAATTAAATAAAATATGTGTCCTCCAGCACAATATGGCCGACCTTCAAGAGACGTCATTTTGGAATGGTTCTATGGGTATGGTTGAAATAATCACCTTCTTGGTGTGCGTCATCGATTGTTAATGTCTTTATAACATATTACGTAGGAAGAAATGGAAAAAAGGCAAGTCTGTGATTAATCCTAATCAAAATATCACAATAATGAACCATTTCAATGTATTACAAACGTTAACTTTGACTTACAAAAATTTGATTGGTTGTTGATGTTTAGAATACGCTCAAGCTCAACCTATCAATCGAGAGTTTAAAATACTATGAAGGCGTTACTTTCGTAGCGGCAATAAGTCTTACGTCTTTTTCTACTGTCATACTGACAGTTCTTGACAGGTCTGTACTTTGTTGTTTTCGGTCAATTATTATTTATGAAAAGTGAATATTAATCTTATTGTTTTATTTATATGAATAATACAAAAATATGCATGAATACACGGAAAAACATCAGTATTTTCAGTTAGAAAAAGAAGCTGGTAATTATTAATTGCATAGCCTTTTCGAATTTGGCTAAATACAATCCTGATGATCTTATTTATCAAATTTAAGGTAAGCTATAGGTCAAAATAGCAAATAAAATAAACGACATGCCGAAAACCCGGATATATGTCACAATCGATGACGCACACCAAGAAGGGTATTCTTTAAACTATATAGTTCTAGCCTTCTTGGAGTGCGTCATCGTTTGTTACGTACCTATATCCGGGTTTGGGGTATGTCGTTTATTTTATTTGCTATTTTGACATAATAGCTAACCTTAAATTTGATAAATAAAATCATCAGGATCGTATTCAGCCAAATTAGAAAAGGCTCTACCAGTTTCTTTTTCTAACTAAAAATACTTGAGAACTTTCAAAATGCTATGTTTTCCATGTATCTAGGTATTTTTTGTATCATTTAAATAAATATAACAATAAGATAAATATTCACTCTTCATAAATAATAATTGACTGTAAAAAACAAAGTACAGACCTGACGAGAACTGTCAGGTTAGGTAGAAAAAGACAAAAGACACATAGCCTATACCAAAGGACGTTTGCATCCTATTTTCAATGTTCTAATTCTTCCCAGTTGATAGGTTGCGCTTGCGCGTAATCTAAACGTCAACTAATCAAATTTCAAAGATTAGGGTAAACTTTTGTAATACATTTAAACGGTTCATTATTGTGATTTTTCAATTAGGATTAATCACAGACCTGCCTTTTTTCCATTTCTTCCAACGTAATTTTTTACAAAGAGATTAATAATCGAGGACGCACACCAAAAATATTATTATATGAACTCTAGAACCTTAAAAATGATCATCAAAATTTCATCCTATCTCACCATTGTCTTTATATTTCATTTTTCAAAAATTGTTTCCACCCATACCTTAACTTTTGAAAATAGTAACAGTGCATTCCAGAATTTAATAAGATTGTTCAATAATATCCATTCCCCAATCGAGATACAACCTTTTTTTTGTTAAGCTGCCAATTTGAAACGTATTATCACGAAACTTAACAAGCTCCATTCCTACATTTAACATTTTATAAGTTAACTTTAGCGCCATACACTCAAACCTATATTATATCTCAAAGAGATCGCCTCGTCATCGGATTGAACTAACAACAACCGATTACCTTCAGCTACTTCGTCATTAAATTACCGCAAATGTGTTAGTAGGGTATATAATTACCTTTGTATTCTTCTATACCGACTGTAGTGAAAATTACAGCTGGGTCTTTGTGGTACGCCTATTGATCAAATTATTGTTATTAATATGTCCAATTAGATGAAAATATGTACAATGGTAACAAATAAATTAAATAACGTGATGTAATAATGAAGAAGTGATGGGAAATGGACAATAAGATTTTTTGCTTTTAAAACAATCGTGCTTTCGATAACGAAATGGTCATAATTGCATTTTGGGAACATATATTTTATATTGATTCTATATAATTGTTCTTTTAGTTGATGATCTTCAAACTTTTGTTTTTATTAATTATATATTAATTTATTATTTATTCGATTTCAATTGTTACTTTATTAAGAAAATCTTATTCCAGGATTGGGATTCAGTATCAATTTATTTTTTAAATAATGTTCTCTTTTAAATATTATTTATTACACAATTTCATTACATTACAAATTCCTAATTTATATATGCATTTAAAAAAATTCTATTGTTCTCCAAATATTGTGATTTTAATTCTTCAAAATTCCTAACAAAAATTATATATGAATTATTACTTAGGTATAAAATCAATACTTCAGATTCCTCTTCAGATCCCTTCAGAATCTTACTTTCAAATACCTTTTTATCAAAAGCATAGGTAGGTACCAATAATTATAATTTTTATCAACTGTCATAATAAATCGCGCTCATTATAGCTTACTTTGTAGATATATTTTATAAATATAATTTTGGCTTATATTGCAGGCTTTTTAAACTTAGGTACTTACATCAAGATGATCTTCCATACATGTGTTGTAGAAACCATTGAAAATTCTTCAGGTTCACGTCTAACCAGCCTAAGTTCCCAAATTTATCCTAGCTTGTCTGATAACAAACTGAAATTACATGCGATAGCCTGTTCAACAGCGTATATATATATGCGTGTACTATGGGACCCTACTGTTCTATGACGTCACCACACGGTAATTTTGAAATGACGTTTTCACGCGCGCTTAAATATAATGAATTTCAAACGCTTCTAACTTCTTTAAAGGACTATGCTCCCAGCTTATGGAAAATAAAAGACCACTCAAAGGCGGATATTTTGATACCAACTTATTCGTCTTGAAAATTAGAACATTTGATAACATTGCGCCAATGTTGTGACTTTTATAATTAACTCACAATTAATGATATTATTTTTAAAATCGCTTACGGAGATTGAATAAGTAAGACAGAAAGAAAATACGTAAACAACCCTGTATTACAGATTCCACCTGATTCCACCAAGTAAAGAGATAAGAAATGAATAAATAAAACCAGACAGGGTTGAACCGAACTAATTTTGTGAGTTAATTTTTTTATGTTGTTTTTTCTTTGTAGTATAATTTTGTAGTGTAGTTATTGGCATCGGTAACTCTTAAAAATAGGATAGGTATGCGGGATATTTTAGTTTTATTAAAAATGTAATAAGATCCCTTTTATTAATGTCTTTAGTCTACAACAATGTCACTGCAATTCGTAAACATGTCCACAAAATTATTTTTACTTAAGTTTGTCATAAGTTTAAGGTCCTCATCATCAAAATTGTCTAATTGATTTTTCACAGCATCAAAGGAAGCATTTCTTAATGCTCTAAACCATTGTGATATCTCGTTAGGAGATATGACTACGTTGCGAGGATCAGCACACAGCGCTCCGATTAAATCTGACGACAACCACCCTTCATCATTAAAATGATCAATACAGCAAAAAGAACCTTTTGGGACGTATATTTATTTTTTTAATATATATCTATCCTGGCTTCAAAAGAAATTGTCTGGAGATTTCTATTACCATCGCAAACAAAACAGATATTGCGTTTTTGCGGTACACAATTGAACACACAAGAAGTCTCATCATTTCCTACATTATCCCTTTCAATGTCGGCCATAACCTGTCTATAACAATTAATATGAATAACCTCACCATTTTCCATATTTCTTTGATGCAAATTATCATTCCTTCTACGAGGCGGCGTTCTGAAATCCCTCTGGAACATCGTTTAACTCCTCACAACACCGAAATCTTCTAGGACGAACTCTATGTTCACAAACGTAACACTGCATTTTCTTAGTTTTTAAATACTTATTTACTTATTACTTATTTACCACTTATTTATTAAAACTGGTCATTTGTAGTTAAAACTTCTTAGTCTACAATTAGATGGATACGCCCTTTTCTTTCATACTCCTATTACCTGTCAGGGATTTGTCAGGTAGGAATATTTGCAATCTATAATTCATCATATCTTTATACAAATGAAAAATATAATCCTATTAATCGGGTATTCATCGTATGTACAACTATATTCCCAAGTCCGACTCTGTTTCACCGTAGCGGGTGGTGTCCTATTGAATTGTTAGATTATGTAATCGAATCGAAAATTTCTGACAAATAATTTGATTTTGTGGGTTTATTAATTAAATTACAACATTGGCGCAATGTTATCAAATGTTCTATTTTTCAAGAGGAATAAGTTGGTATCAAAATATCCGCATTTGAGTGGTCTTTTATTTTCCATGAGCTGGAAGCATAGTCCTTTATGAATTTGAAAAAATCCTCCGTTGGATGATCTATTAGATATGTCTAGAGTATAATTTCAGTATAATAAAGAAATAAGCATGATGTCTATTATTTGAAATAAATATTGTTGAAAATAATTAAGTCGATTTGATCGCTGACTGTTAAATCCCCCGTTTTGCAAACTGATATACGGCTTCACCAAGATTTGGTACGAATGAATTTGGAACTAACTCCACATAAGAGATAACAGGGCGATAACTGTAAACAGTAAGATCAGATACACGCTGTTATAAATAAAAATTCCCTTACTCCTTACTCCTTACTCTTTTCATTGATTGCAGCTTTTCGAACCTTAAAAACTACCTCTTTTGTCAAAAATATAATTTAAACAAAACAGTATAATATTATTATTCATTGGAACTTCAGCATCAGAAAAAAAATCATTTTATACTTTTCCAAATTTGTACTGTAATATCTCCCATATATTTTGTACTTATAGAAATCGTGTGATTGAGGTAATTTTTGTGAAATGTACAAAAACACTTCCATTTCCAAAGAACTATTGCAAAAACCTTTCAATTTTGAAGAAACATTTTCAAAAAATTCGCAGCTTAAACCTAAACAACTTTTGGTTCACATAAATGAATCTAAAATAATTGAATTTTTGAATGATTTGTTACTCTGATAAAATTGGTGTTGGTTTTATGTTTATGA
>CAJUYI010001847.1:22049-42253 GCA_910591695.1 Galerucella pusilla
TGTGTTTTTTTATGTGACACATTCGTCTTTTGTCTATGGGAAAACTGTATTCTTAAATTATTATTTGTGAATGGGAAGATTAGCTGCCAGCAAATTTAAAGTGATTGGCGGACGGGATGTTGAGAAATACTCTATCTTACATAGCGAGTTTTTTTTTCGGTTGAAAACATCTTAGATAATTTTATAGACTTTAGTGTTGAGTAATGCCGTGAAATAACAAATGTAGACATTAACTATTGGGCTAAGCAATGGATAATGAATATTTTCAACGACGATTTGATGTGTTAGAAATAATATAATATGGTTTTGCGAGACGAATATTTGTTCGGCCAAATTATTTTCACTCTATGGACAAATTAACTTTTTTTAAGACAATTAGATTTTACAAGGAAACTGTTATGTTTATTTTAAGTTTAATAGAAGATCGTCTGGAGTTTCCTGATGACAGGTAATGAAACCAAATACAGTAGAAAAAATTGACCTTTACCCTGACGTCACTAACAATGAACAGTAGTAAACACAAACTTTATATACCTCATCCTTTTTTACTGACAGTAAAAACACATCATACAATATACGTACACTTGTCTTTCAAGCAATGACATACGTTCTTATGTAACTCTAATTATTACTTCCAAATGTTGAAAAGAGATAGCACCAGAAACGATTAATCGGTTGTATTCATAAGAATTTATTTTGACCTCTTATGACAACTGTCATTATTTTGATACATCGAGTTTTGTTCAAATCGTTCCATCATTTGCATTTAGATAAATTCTATAAAATCGGTTTTTTTCAAGACCTCTAATTTATTATTTTTATTCCACGATAAGTACAGAATTTTCTGTTTCGCATTTAATGAATATTTACAACTTATCCTCACTTCTTAGACGGTGGCTGAACAAGATAAACAAGCAGTCAACGTATTTACGCACACGACAAAGTAATTGTAGCCATTTTTGACTCATTGATTGATTTCGCGAGGTTAGTAGGTATGACGTCAGGGTAAAGGTCAATTTTTTCTACTGATTATAATTATGTAGTTACCCACTTGATATTTTGCCAAGCCAAGTTTACAGACTTTCTGTTTAATACACACAGAAAGAAAAAGTAGCCACTATACAATCAAAAAATGGATTGAATCAATCATTCTCATCCATAAAACTCAGCCGATACGCAATGTGATTAAGACAATCACTTGCATGTAATTGACTAATGACCAAGTATTAATACAATCACACAAGTTATTGATTCGTTGTATGTATGAAGATCGATATTGATGTCCACAGATCAGTAAACAATCATTGTAGACATCAATCCAATCGTTTTGTTTATTAACTTGAAGAACAAACTTGATCCCCACTGTCCAGTAAATAATCATCATCAACATTAATCCAATCATTTTGTTTATCAACTTCAAGAATAAACCTGATCTCCTCTGTCCAGTAAATAATCATCATCAACATTAATCCAATCATATTGTTTATTAATTTGGAGAGCAAAATTGATCACCACTAGAAATTAACCTTATCGTTATTGTAATTGATTTAAACGTTATATATTTTGTACTTACTGATTGAAATATACAATAAGTTCGAAACGTGTACGTATCCTTAGTGGCTGCCTATATCTTTTATAGATGAGTGCTCGCCTGCAATGTTTTCAACAATAATAATGTGTGCATGATTGAACCAATAGCTTATCAAATTAATCAAACTCATTATCTGCTGACATTATACATCAAAATCATCAATTCAATCCATATTTTTGTATTAAAGAGCGCTTGTACTGTAGAGCCTATATAAATTGTAGCTCATGCAAGACTTACCTTGATCCCAAAATTAGCTGTTTGAATCATGAATTCAGGCATTAATGAAGACCTTAAACTTTTTGCAGATGAGAAATTTGTGCTTATCCTACTATAGCTGGATAAAGATTCAGAATTGGTATAGTTAAGAAACTATTGAAATATGCGCAAATCAGAGTCTCAGCTCAGTTGCAATATTAGTGTCTTGGTTTTGCAACAGGTATCTAGGGTGGGTTTTACGGAAAGTCAATAATTCTTGGTAATTATCGTAATTATTTGCAGTATTAAAATGATCAAAACAGTAGCATTAATTCAATTTGGTTTATTTACTTTGGAAATGGATTTGAGTTCAACCGTTTTATTTAATCACTTTATACATCAACTTAATGCATAGCTGTGATCAAGTTGTTCTTTAGAGGTTAATTATCACAGACATTATAACAATCATTGAAATCCTTAAATTCATCATAAAAACATTATATTGATTTCCGTTAACATCAATAACTAAGCGCTAATGTGATTAATACAATCACCTTATTAATAGTAACGATGCTACCAAAATAATTATAGTAATGCTTAGTTTAATCAAATAATTCAAATTTGTGATTAAAATCGATCTATTCCGGTCAATACAAGCTGGTGATTTATATAAGGTTCGATATTTCTTTCTGTGCATCTGTCGTTAAATTATAAAACCAAGATTATATACATTCATGTGAAATGCTTCCAGGAACAATAGCCTTAGTCCAATCAACTTGTCTAAGATATATTGCTAGCTCAGGTTTTCTTATAACTGTTGCATATTTCTTGCAAATTGATGTAGCTACAGCTAGCAGAACCATAGCAAAAGTATCCAATGAGCTAGCGACATTGTATCCCAGATTTATCAAAATGCCAACAACACAAAGAGAGATCCTGACACACCAAGAAAAATTTTATCGATGTTTAGATTTCCACGTCAGATACAAGCCATACAAAAATGCCATAAACAATAAATAATGACAATAATGGCATATGAAGTCGAAAGACTGTTACCAATCACTTAAATTGAACTAAAAATTTCCTAGAATTGGATTGATGCCAACCTGCATAGCTTAACCGACCTATAGTTGACATGGTGCAAGGGTCACTTAAACAGTGAGTCGGTGCAAATGGCCATAATCAATTATCGGATATGGTTACATAACTAATTAAAAGCTTGTGAAACTTCCAAAATGACTGCTAATAGTTTTACTAAGCCCCTATCCAAAGGAAAATGTCAACATCTCTAAACATCAATCGGACTAATAGAAAAATAATCTGTCGAGTGGGCATATTGGAAATATACAAGATCTGAGTATGTTATTTGCGTCCTATCAATCTTTTTAGCCTGGATCGTTCGTTTATTATATCTTGAACTGAAATGTTCGGTAAACTCCGCTCAGATGTAAATCGGAATATTTTGACCGACGACAAAGATTAATCTGTCATGTTATGTTGTAATCATGTCTTGGATGAATCTCGTACTATTTGTTGACCATGAATAGCGACCAAAATTGCCTCAGTGATAAATAATGAAAAATAAAATCTAAACACTATAAAAGAACGAAAACAGCAAGTAGCAAGATCGACAAGATCGTAGTCCATAAATGAGAGAGACGCATTTAAAAACGAGACTAGAAGTTCGTTTATGTGTACTATAATTGGTACGGCCGTTCGTTAATAGCAATTTGCTCAGATTAATCTTTGATCACATCACCTGAAGAAAAATCCGTCGCCTCTGCGATGCAAATAACTAACGTAGCTTATATCTCAAGATTTATTTGTTTAGTTTGTGTTACTTACTTATATTTTTAATACGGAATAGTTAGTTTAACTAACAAGTTTGACAATAAAAAGTAATTTACATTTTGCTTTTCCTTTGAAACCGATCATGGGAAAAAAAAGTGTCGCGATTTGAAACAGCAGCAAACTCATCCAGAACGATAGTTTATCATGCCACCATCGGTTCCAGCACCATGGCTTTCATTTTCTCTTCATTCATTTTTTACCCCCTGAAACCGTGATATGAAACTGTACGCCGTTTGTTACATTTGATAGTAAAATCATAGGAGATCGGTCCAGACTCTATGACTGGATAAATCAATATCAGTCAATTGACGAAGTGACAGGGAATAACACAGGCACGCGCTTGCCAATAAGAAGTAAGCTGGTCGATAAAAATTACCAATTATGTATTTCGGAGGGTGTGGTGATTATGGTTTTCGCACAACGCTGCCAGAGCTTGAAGAAGCCCATAACAAATTTGGAAAAGTGTTAATAATAGTATGATAATAAAAAGTCCATTTTCCAATTATTATCACTACATACTCAGCACTTAAGCTTTTTCATAGTTAAGCGTGGCAATATCGAATGTTTTCGACTGCATTCCTTTCACGGCTTCAGATAAACTTGCCAAAGTTTTTTGATTATCCACACTATTATTTTTGTACACTATTATTTATTTTTATTTTTTTATTCTAAAAGGAACCTATTGCACTAGATGCCGTACAGCTTCAGATGACCTTTTTGAGTAGGCAAATCTAGGAAAAGAAACAATTTCCCACGGCTTTTCAGACAGATTTTTTTGTACGGCACTTCTGTCAAATCGTTATTTATACAAAAACCAATGCCGTACCGTTTGAAATCACCTTTTTACAAGGTATAGAAAATAAAAGTTTTGAAAAATGTTCCTAGATTTTCCGAACGATTATTTTTGAACGTCATAGAGTCTGGACCGATCTCCTATGATTCTACTATTAAATGTAACAAACGGCGTACAGTTTCATATCACGAATTCAGGGGGTAAAAAAATTAAATGTTCAGTTTTCCACTGCGCTTTTCTGTACAAGAGAAAATGAACGCCATAGTGCTGGAACCGATGGTGGCATGATAAACTATCGTTCTGAATAGGTTTGCTGCTGTTTCAAATTGCGACACTATTTTCCCCATGGGATCATAGTCTAATTATTATGTAAAAGAGCTGACTCCATTTTGAAATCACCCACCTTATAAGTACGAATTTTATAGTTGGCTTCTGTTTTTGTCAATGAAGCACCTCATCAGTCGACAATAATGAAGAATTGAAACGAGGACGGATTAATCCTTGCGACGATCCACCAACAACGGCAGTCACTCCAAGAAAACGTCGATTCTGTACGCAGGCTGATCCAATAAGATTGACATGTATATAACATTTCTACCTTTGTTTACCATGATAAGTAGGTACCTACCATAATAAGTGCAGACCTCATGTTTTTCCTTGCTCCTTCTAAAGGCATAATAAAGTTAATATTTTAGATGTCCTTTTTTTATTTCTTATCCACCCGACTGTAAGAGCCCTGGGGGGATCGTGTCCGGATTTACATAAGTTTGTAAGTGTTTTTCATTATTCAACTTTAAATTGAATTCTACAAGGTGTTTCTAGCTTCCTCACCTTAGTTTCTTTTCTTTCGTCGACGTCTAAAAAAGTAGAGGCGCCCTAAGTTCTTATAGTTTGTCAACACTCTGGCATACCCAGTGTAGCACTAACATGGAGTCGAACCACCCTTGAGAGGTGTGTCTTGCCGAGCATTTGTATCAAGTAGAGCAAATAAGGTAACAAAGCGTTTCGTAAAATGTGAGATAAGCAACAAATGGGGAAGTTAAAAACAACATTATTCAGACGCAAGGTGATGTGAAAGAATCACACAATCAACATTTGAGGTTTAAAAAGAAATTTAAATTGATTCAAAATTGAGGTAAACCGCCTTAATAGAATTGAAATCATTAAAAACATTGTAGTGCGTATTAAAATCACAAAAACGAACCCCCCATGATGTTGAATATTATCCAGTTTGTTTATTTTGACACGCCATACCACCCCGTTGTACCTTTTTGTCTCCGTAATCATTTAGTTTCAGTATTGAAGACCACACATCTCACTTATTTAATCCCCTTGCACTGTTCATCAGTCGGCTTCGACAAACCTAAGTAAGCGAAAACCTAAAAGCTTCTTAATACGCAAACTACACAAGATAATCGCCTTAGTGCTTTAGTATTTTGAAATATCTATTATAATTAATCCGTTGTCAAAGAAAACAGATAGATATATTTTTAAGAAGTTTCAAGAACTGTGCCCAAACTACTTAATGTTTTTGTAAATATGCCAAGACCGTTACCTATTTACCTATATTCGTTTTCAGACCACCTGGACTTCAAATGGAACAAAATAGGTAGGTAGTGCCACTAGATATTTATGTAAATTTATTTTGATTTTACCAAAAAAACAGTTTTTTGCAAAAAAAACCATAGGTTGGATTGAACAAACTAAAAAGTATCTATTAAATGTATCTTGGTGAAGGTATGGTAACATTGGGAATCTTCATACCACATACATTTCGTTAAACACAATCTTCGTTCTAATCTAGGAAGTAACACTTTCGAGTGAAATTACCAAAATATGAATCGAAACGTTACTAGTACCAATTTTTAAAGAAAGGTACTACCTAAATCGGATTTTGGAATTCCTAAATGCAATTTACGTTTCACCTCGTGCTAAGAGTGATAATTATTAGGTACATCCTGTCACTGTTAGGTATTATAGTATGCTGATTTATACTATAATGGATGTAACATTTACTAGTGGATGGATAAAGAAGAGTCCGCTTATCTGTCGCTGATGCCAGCAAAAACAAGGATGAGATATGGAGCAACGTACCATACTTCATGAAATGGTGCCATACAAAGACCATTCCACCCTTTCTATAAAGGAAAACAAAGATATTTCTAAGTTGTTTCTCCCTTCCCCTTGCTAGTTCACTATCCACAATAAAAAGTTTTCCAAAAATAAAAGCAAAAGAAATACTAAAAATAACACGACTACTTTGCTCATTCAATTATAGTCTAATAAAATGTCTGTACTACAAATGCTAAAGTGTAATTTAGCGATGGCTAAGGGGGATTGATAGATAGATGCAATGTTGTGCCGTATACAGTTTGAATTCTTGTTGGGTACTGCCATCTATCAAATAATGGTAAAGTTATACTTTTTAATAGATGCAATTCGGTCCAGGCGTGAAGGTTACTTCATTGTTTAATGTACAGATGGTGCGACAAATATTTATCATACTATCCTGAAATAACGACTCTATCGTCACAAGAAGAGCATAATTTTCGAGTAGACAAGAATAGGGAATCGAAATATTGTACTTAAATCGTGATTCCGCCAATTGCGTGGGATTTAGGAATTCAAATTTTCCGTAAATTAGTTAGTGCCATCTATTGAGTAACGGTAAAGTAGTATATTTCAATAGATGCAATTCTGCCCAGCCGAGACTGTTAGTTCATAAATCGATATACAGATGACGCTACACAATATATTATATTTATTCCACTGAATTTCAATATTGTTTTTCTTTTCCACATATTAGACACTGTTTTGAAGTAACAATTACCATTGTACCTATAAGTAGACTTAAACAATGCAATTACCAAAAAGGTATCAATTACCCTTGACGACGGGTTGCTATACTCAAGGTTGTAAGTCAAATTACCACCCTAATTTATGCCATACAAAACGTGTACGTATCTAATTTATATGAATATTATTAATAGTAGATACAATTATTAGAATTATGAGCATTATTTATAAAATTTGGATGAATGTTTTCTCGTTTTCTCTGAATTTGCATGAAATGTTCAGGCTCCATAATTTCTTTGTGATCAGTTTGAATAAGTAGGTACTTTTCTGCCATAAATATAGTACCTAGTGATAGTGCTCACATGCTGCAACAATCTCTAACAGCTCCTTTTCTATTACTGAATACCTGGTCTGGGTTTCAGTTAGAGCAGCATAGCAGTATGCAATGGGGTGATTCTTTTGCATAAGTACTCCTCCAATTGCCTCTTTACTTGCATCTGTGGCGATGACTTTATCCTTTTTGTCATCGAAGATTTTTAATACTGGAGCATTACATACCATTCTTTCCAAATTGTTAAAACATTCATCATGGTTTTCATCCCATAACCATTCACAGTTATTTTTTAATAAATTTCTTAGTGTTGCTGTTTCTTTTGACATGTTAGGGATAAATTTGGCCAGGTAATTCACAGCACCAAGAAACATTTGAAGTTCCTTTTTGTTGAAGGGTTCAATGAAACTCAAAGTCAAACCACAATATATTTAATGTCCGTTGGGACTCAAAACTTGCAACTAGTTTCGGTAACAATTACCATCATCAGGCTATAACAAATAGAAAATGGTACCTCATTGTGAAGATCCAAAGAGACAATAAAAAAGATAGATAATCGTATATAATCGATCAAATAATATTTTACAATCAAGTTACAATTATAGAGAAAATGAATCTAAAATAATGAATCAATACCATAATGACAAAAGTTAAATGTTTCTAAATATAACAAATTACAAAAGTTACCTGTTTGAAATTTCACAACTGGAAGGGTAAGATCATCACTGTCATCAGTCCATAAAGTAGTACTTTTTTTAAAAAGTTAAATATTTGATAAATTGTGGAATGAAAAAACCTCAAACAAACTTAAGAGTAAGAAAAGGGGGAGAAAGTAAAGAACTATTTCTCATAACTTTTGTCATTATAGTATTGATTCATTATTTTAGATTAATTTTCTCTATAATTATAACTTGATTGTAAAATATTATTTGATCGCAACTTTGTTAAATCTATCTTTTTTATTGTCTCTTTGGATCATTACAATGAGGTACCATTTTCTATTTGTTATAGCCTGATGATGGTAATTGTTACCGATACTAGCTGCAAGTTTTGAGTCCCAACGGACATTAAATATATTGTGGTTTGACTTTGAGTTTCATTGAACCCTTCATTTGGATTCTAACCACATTTGAGGTATGGATGAACTCTTAGAGTTCTTTTTTGTTTCTTGGTTTTCCTAAATCCATTATTGCATCAATTTTGTCATTAGTAATTTCTATCTGTCCATCACATATCTGATGGCCTAAATATTTAACTGTTGTCACACTTAACTGAGTTTTATTTTCTTTGAATTTTATTTTTGCAATTCTTGCCTGCCTTAGTACTTTCTCAAGAATATCATTGTGCTGTTCCAGTGTTTTGGCATGGACCAGAACATCATCCGCATAAATTTCCACCCCTGGTATATCTTTAAATACGTTCATCATTTCTTCATGATGAGCAGCTTAGTCCATAAGGAAGCCGTTTAAACCTGTACCGGCCACAAGCTGTAACTATTGTACATAACTTTGAACTTTTTTGGTCTAATGGTATCTGGCTGATCTTACATCTAATAAGTGTAGTATTTAGAGTCATTTATATTGGCCAATATTTCTACTAATGTTGGCATGTGGGTGTTAGATCCTTTAATGAATTTGTTCAAGGGTCTTGGATCCATACATACTCTGACTGACTGGCCAGGTTTTAATACTGTTACAATAGGATGGACCCAGTCTGTTGCTCCACCCACAGCTTCAATAATGCCTTCCTGCTCCTTTTTTTAATTCAATTTTTACTCTTTCTTGTAGTGTCCTTGGTATTCCTTTGCATTTTGCCCTTGTTGGTTTCGCATCTTCTGTTAGTCTAATTTTGAATTGATTTCTTGCACATCCTATACCTTGAAATACATCATTGTAATCATCGATGATCCTTTTGAAACTTTTTTCTTCTGTAATAGTAGTAGTCTCATTTGAATCTACTCTTCTCAGAACTTCTAGGTTTTGTATTGACTCTAACCCGATTAATGGCTGTAAGTCTTTTTTCGTAATGAAGAATATGGCATTCTTTTCAAATTTTCCAACTTCACATTTCAAATCACAAATACCTTAAATTTCAATTTCATTTTGTGAGTATGACATTAAACAACTAGTGGTCTTCCTAATGCTGGGTTTTTCTTTTAAGGTATCATATAGTCTTCTAGATAATATAGTTAAAATAATACCCTTCTTGGTGTGCGTCATCGATTGTGACGTATATCCGGGTTTTCGGCATGTCGTTTATTTTATTTGCTATTTTGACATATAGCTAACCTTAAATTTGATGAATGAGATCATCAGGATTGTATTTAGCCAAATTCGAAAAGGCTATGCAATTAATAATTACCAGCTTCTTTTTCTAACTGAAAATACTTGAGAACTTTCAAAATACTGATGTTTTTCCGTGTATTCATGCATATTTTTGTATTATTCATATAAATAAAACAATAAGATTAAGATTCACTTTTCATAAATAATAATTGACCGTAAGCAACAAAGTACAGACCTGTCAAGAACTGTCAGTGTGACAGTAGAAAAGGACGTAAGACTTATTGCCGCTAAGAAAGTAACGCCTTCATAGTATTTTAAACTCTCGATTGATAGGTTGAGCTTGAGCGTAATCTAAACATCAACCAATCAAATTTTTGTAAGTCAAAGATTAGGGTTAACGTTTGTAATACATTTAAACGGCTCATTGTTGTGATATTTCAATTAGGATTAATCACAGACCTGCCTTTTTTTCCATTTCTTCCTACGTAATGTGTTAGAAAGACATTAACAATCGATGACGCACACCAAGAAGGGTATTATTTCAACTATACATTCATTTGACTACCTGTATCTAGTTTACATACGCAATTTTATTTCCGCCAAGTTTTATTGCTTTTACCCATTCCAAGTTTGAGTTAGTTAATGCATCTACAGTTTGATATATTGCACCTATCTGCCATGTTGTTTCTGCCTTTGGGTTATAATATTCGGTTTTTCTACAAGCTTTTGCGAAGTCGTTTAACTTCCCACATTTTGAACATTTTTCACACATAGCTGGGCATTTTCCAAATTCATGACTAAATGTACATCTTTGGCATTGCCATTGTTTTTTATTTTTTACCGTTTTATTTTCCTTTCTTCTTACTGTATGCACTGCTCCTTCAATTGTCAATTTAGCCATTTTTTCTACTTGTTTAATAACTTCTCTCTCAGGATGTTGCTTGTGGTTCCACAAATTATTCTATCCTCAATTAAAGAGTCTGTTAGATTATCAAAACCACAGTTTTTTACTCTGTTTCGTAAAATTGTGATGTATTCATCAATATTTTGCCCCTCTTCTTGATTACTTGTAAAAAATAGGTATCTATTATAAGTTAAAAAGGGGTGTAATGTAATGAAAATGCGTCCAAGATATTGGTTACTGTTAAGATATCCTCAATGTTTGGTGGGTCTTCTTCTGGGTCATTCTCTGTTTCAAATTCCATCGTATTGTACATATTTATTCCTTCTTCGCCCAATATGTGCAGGAACATAGCTTTTCGAGTTTTCAACGGCTTTGTATCTAGTTCTGCTGCTATCCAATATATTTCTATTAATTGCCGCCATTTCTCCCAGCTTTCTGCGGCATTACTGCCTGCTTCAAATGGTCTGGGCGGCCTTAGGTTCGACATCTTGCTGCCACCATATAACGTTTATATGAATAAATTACTTAATACTTGATTCAATGGACTTAATTACAATAAATAGGGCATGTCCACGACAGTTGACATTGACAATACTTGGGTGGTAAAACAATAAACAAATAGACATGTTGAAAAATTATCAAACAACAAACAACTATTAACCCATATTATATATTATTAAATATGCAAGCTCAACAATTAAAATAACTTTAAAAGTACACTGAAGCAAAATAAACTAAAATCAAACACGATCTACCATTATAAATCAGCATAACCTCACTATTAAGTACCACGTGTTCTGAACGCTTTGTTTATTGTTTTACCACCTAAGTCTTGTCAAAATAGTTTGTGACGTCACGTGGACATGCCCTATACAATGAGCATGACTGTGTCTCTTTAGGTTAGGTTCGAACTGCCTCGTGCTCTCTTCTTCTTTTCTAGTGTCGATAAGTACGCGTTCATTTGTAGGTGCGTTTCTTTCATCGATGTTATGTCACAATAACAATGTAATTTGGAACTTGAACTAACAAAAATGCAAGATTCTCGGGCGTAAATGTTACTCACATCCCTTATAATATAAATAACTATTCCTTTGTTTTGAGTTGTTTATTTTCTAAGATTACCACCACAAAGCTGTTTGGAAATATACCACGCAAATTTCAGTACGTGATTCGTAAGAGCTGAAAATAACTTAAATTTTTGTGGAAAAATATATAGATGATGCTATTTCGTGTTTATACAAAATTTATTGAACGAATACAATTCATATTTAGACTGTGTGATACATTTAGGTAGAGACTATCTAGATGAACACAACAATATTTGTAAAAAAAAACGTATTTCAACATTTTTACAACAAATATAACTTTAATAAATATAACAATATGCTTAAAACCAAATTATAACAATAACTTTATCCTACCTTTCTACTCACCAAATCTGAAAATAATATTTATTTACAATGCTTTATGGAATAAATTAATTATGATTTTTTTACTTACACATATGTTTAATTGTTGTTTACTGTATAGATTTTTAATGTGTGAGTAATTATGCAAATCCAGTTAACAATAGGTAATGAGGTTTTATAAACATAACAAATTATGATGTTCCCTCAACGTTTATAGTTAGTGGACAAAATCGCAATGGAGAATCAATTATTTTCAATAATTTTATTCTCAGAATTTTTGAATGATTTAAATAGCTCGCCACTTATACTGTGACGCACTTAACGTAAAAAAGAAGTTAGCTACAAAAGGATTGACATAGGACACAATTCTGTCGTCTTCTTTTTTAAAATCGTAATGGAGTGAAGGCATGGAGCTATTATTAAGAGGAGATGACACAGTCGACAATCTTATAATAGGAAAGTGGTATCACATGAGTGACATTGTAATGTGAGCAATATGGCGTCGTCGGCAGAGCCGGACTATTTAAATTTTCAATCAATAAACATATATTCACTAGTGAAATTGATAATATAGAAACACTGTAGGTATTTTGTTGGCTGCCAAGAACCTCTTTTTACAAATATCAAAAACATATATCTCTTATTGATGGAATACTAAGAAATCTACAAACATTAAATATAATATGAAGTTGAATAAAACTTATTGAAGCACAAAGAAATATATTCCAGTACAGTCCTTTCGATTGTTTACTAACCTATAATATGTTGTTCCTGATGATTTTTTCGTATTTACACTGTCTCTACTTGTACAACTTCGTGAAGCACAAGAAACCATTATTGTTCAATTATTAAAATAGAAAAAAAAGGACACTAACGAAAAGAAAATCCAAAAATACCCAATTCACATCCACAAAACAATACTAATGTCAAGTTGACAGAGAAGTGGGAGTAAAATGGCGAAACCGATACCACTTTTATGATAGGCGTAGCGACTCCTCTCAATACTAGCTCCATGAGTGAAGGTTATGCTCATGTTATATTGCTTTTATAGTGAATTACTTCCTATAATTACCAACAGCAATAGTAACTATAGTTGTAGTATGTTTATGTTTTCTTCTAGCAGCTACAAACCACAATTTTCGCACAGTTACGAGGCGTTGTAGCTGTTGTATTTGTGCAGAACGATACAAAACAAGATTCATATGACATTGACATTATTCTAACTTGAAAAACTCTGAAGGAAAACTAACTAAGATTAACTAAAAAAACCTGTCAACCCTAACAAAACACTTTTTTTTAAGACCGACCGGACTGAAATACCTTTCTGGGGGCCTGAACCCTTTTGCGGAATCAGCCCCAGGAAGAAATAAGTAAAGCCGCGAGAGAGAATATCTGACCATTGGAAAGATCTAGTAGGGCTTATACAATCAAAGACTCTTCTGGGTGACTACAACCTGTTGAGATCAAAAGAATGCATAAGTCAGAGTAAAACTGCGCTAAGAGTTTTAACAGGGATCCTAACGGGACATTGTCGCCTGAATGGGCACCTGAAAAAGCTCAAAATAGTGGAGGAAGAAGAATGCAGATTTTGTGAAATGGATCCACATACTTTTCAACTGCACTGCACTTCAGAATCCTAGAGCACACCACCTAGGAGATTACTGGATAGAAGAGGAACATTTGCCTAAGTTGAAGCCTGCAGGCATCCTAAAATTCCTCCGGGAAATAGGTTTGAAGGAACTACTAGTTTCTGATACTCTCCTCAGAAACTGAGTAGAAGTAAGGGGGCACAATAGATCTTTTAGGTCTCAGTGAATGTCACCCCAAAACACACACATACATACATACAAGACCGACCAGAAAATATACACATTCTGGACAATTTTTCGTCCAGAAAATAATATTCTGCCGATCGAGACCGGAAAATGGACCTCTGGGACGGAAATAGCTATTTACCTAACAAGTGCGGAAAATGAATTTTTCCGCACGAGTCTGCCGTTCACCGAATGACTCGTAGCGGAGTTCGGTGAAGCAGCCGAGTGCGAAAAAACAATTTCCGCAAGTGTACAATAGTTTTTCTACGAGCGCGAGGAAAGTCAAAACAGAACTAATCAAAAGTTGAGATATTTTTATCTGATTATAAGTGCTTATAGTTTATTTAGAAACATATTTTATGAGATTATTGATAAAGTGAATATAAAGTAGAATATTATTAACAATAAAAGTTACATGTCAAAATCTCATACCTAATTATTAATATAATTTATTCTAGAAGTACAATTATTTGCATTACTTAAATTTATAGCAGATGCTAGCTGCTTGTTGAATGGCTGTAATGTTGGA
This sequence comes from Galerucella pusilla, assembly GCA_910591695.1. Lineage (NCBI taxonomy): Eukaryota > Metazoa > Arthropoda > Insecta > Coleoptera > Chrysomelidae > Galerucella > Galerucella pusilla. The sequence continues at coordinate 36,548 of CAJUYI010001847.1, forward strand.
TCTGTTGCTCTTTGTTTCCACACGGTGCGGAAAATTATTTCCACACGGTGCGGGAAAATTAATTTTCCACATTAAAATGTGTGTATAAAATCAATTTTTCGCCCGCTCGTAGAAAAAAGCTTTTGCCGGTCCCTGACGTCCATTTTGTTTTCATTTTTCCAATCACTCTTATAATAATAAAATCTACCTTGATTTCGTTACTTTGGTATAGTGTAACTAATGTTAATGTGATGACCTTGAATTGTATCACAAATTTTATCCAGGTTAATTTTAATCCACTATATTAATTTGAATTACATTTGAAAAGCATTATTTCACAATATTCGAATTTATAAAACAATTTTATGCACGCCATTGGGAGGCTTTTTTTCTTCAAAGGGATTAAAAATATGGGACATCACATTAACAATAGTTACACTATAACAACGTTTCGATATATTGTCGAGTGATGACAGTTCGTTGATTTTTAATTTGTCGTGTATGTCAAACTTATTATTTTATCTGGTTTTAGTTTTGTTAATCACTTTGTTATAAAAAGTAAAATGAAGAATTTAATGTATATCGAAGTGTCCGTCTTAAAAAAATATTGTACGTCACGCACCCGAAATTTAGTGTTTTTCGGGTCTCATACAAAGCTTCCAGGACTCGCCGACGGACCGCCCTGGAATCTGCTTGTCTCGACCTGAAAAACACTACTTTCCGGTCTTGTAACGTAAATTACTATTATATATAGACTTTGACTGAACTTTTTTCAACCGGTTATTAGAAAGTGGCTAACTTCATCTTCAAGCATGCGACGTATCTGCAAAAAACTATGTTGTTTGAAAAATCTGGCACATTATTGTTTTGTAGATTAATTCAAAACCTATCTAATGTTCTTTGTGAAGTGTCCATCAATTCTGAACAATATAATCTGCCATTTGTTTCAACCTTATCATTGAATATAAGATACCTCTGGCTCTTGTAAGCAAAATTTAACAATTTTGGAACTCACTAGTCCTATCAATAATAATTTCAATCACTCCAATATTATTGTTATACTGTCACCAATGAGTGACGCTAGATATTTTTCAGATAACCTAATTTTTTCAGACTAGGACATCGGTATCCGTAGCAATGGACACATGTGGATTAATCTCTATAATCTGCTAAAAGATTCACCACGTTTTGTTCGGTCTGTACTGGCTTTTCATGATTTCTATGTTTAGAATTTGGAAATGAATCTTCTCCACAACTGAAGCAACGGTAAATTTCATTAGCTCTTAGTATAATGTTTGTAGCCATCACAACAACTTAAATAATATCACTAGGCCAACTTGATTTTCTTTTGAATTTGTTAAGACTAGTTAAAAGTAAAAATAAGTTTCATGTTATGTTGGACACGATAAATGGACGATTAAATGAAATCAGCATATTTCTTAACACCCTTATTGTGGTATGTTGTTGAATTCGGGAAAAAAACCTTTCATTTGAGCTAACTTCCATCACCACGATCCATTTCAGTGTTCACAACGATCGCGTTCATCTCAACATAGCACAACTGGAGTGATCAGCAATTTCCTGCTGAAATGTCAACTGAACAGATGTGAGTGAACACCAGTAGAAACTATTGAACTCAATTGAATTGAATGGATAATTATTTAAACATGAAATAAAATTAAATTATGGTGTTATATCAGGATAAGGACAGAGAAATTAAAAAACGATGGATCACTTCAAAAATCACTACCTAATCAACTTTGTTGGGATAAATGCGACCAATATGTCGTCACCGCGCCTGTAATAATGTCACAGATCTAAAGCATACCTTGGCTACGTTCATAAACTTACTCGGAGTAAGGATAGTTTACTCCGAAGCGTTCATAAATTTACTCTACCAGTATAGAGTACGCTTTTATAAACGTTCAGAAACCTACCCGGAGTAAACTCTGCATACTCCGCTTTTTAATGGAGTATTATATACTCTGACAGTTATGACAGCTGGTTATTCTTATTGATAAGTTGATATTATTTGATTTTGATACAGTCATGTATCTATTAATAGATATATGGTTACAGTTGATTGCATTGCATATCAATAATGGACTACTCTGTGCTATCAATTGGAAAGGATACCATTATTCTTAAAAATAAGGGTAGGTACCTACCCAATGCCTACGTATGCTGTAATTTAATACTTTGAAACTTATTAATCATTAATCATTATTCAACATGAGTTCGTAACATTGTGTTATGATAGTAATATTATTAATATTCAACTCATCCATGGTTAATTAATTTCTATTTTCGAAATGAAAAATATAACCCCAAATTCATATACGCAACACAATGACATTTGATTTACCTCCGGCCGGTATAGCCTCTTAACGGTTACTCCGAGTAACCAACAAACATACTTCTCTACTCACTGGAGTGAGTTTATAACCGTAGCCCTTAAATGTAGGTCAAATTGACATTTCCCAATTTTCAAATAAAAATATTCATCACTTTCTGTTAGATTATAGAATGTTTTAACATCTTGGAACATCCTCTACATGATAGATAGGACATGGTTCAGATTTTGCGACTCATAAAAAACATTTATATAAATATACCTTTACAGGTTTGTTCAACTGCTTGCTTTTATAGAGTTAAGTGTCTTAGATATATGTCTTAATGTATTCTGAGGTACAGCCTCTAATAAGCTTTTCTGAAATTGTGGGTGTCCAATTAAATAAGACAACATTTCCTTTCCGTGACTTCTTGCATCTAAACTTCCGTCTGTTAAGGAATTAGCTCCGGCTACAATAACTTTGTCTCTCAACTCTTTATTCATCTGGAAAATCTTGTCAGCACCATGTTTCTTCACCAATTCCGCCATCAGTCTTATTGCTGCTGCACGTACTACGCTATTTTGGTGGTTACAGCCTCTTGAAATGATAACCGTAATTAGGCGGTTGGTTGGAAGATTCTCGCACATAGCGTCCAAGGCTGCGTTCGCATCAGCTCTTAGAAATTTGTTGGTGTCTGCAGTTCGGTGGAGCAAAGGTCCTGCAATTTCTTCAAGTTCCTGGAAATTGACAAAATAAAGCAAAATTTTCCTTATATCAATGCAGCATTACATGAATTTGAAGCCTTATAATATGTTACCTATCCAATGATAACGGTTTGAAAGTAGGGTGGTAAAAAAATGTATGTATAAGCTTCACCACTTGAGAATTAAACTGGTTTGGGGATGTTCTTTCAAAAACAAATTTCACATTTAACGGTATATTGTGCTGCAAGGGAAGAAAATGTGCTTAAGCAGCCCAAGACCATTAGCTGCATGAGCAAGATAGATCTTCATATAAATCGCGGATACCTAGTGATAGTAACACGTCTCAGACTCGGGTAAACAATAGTATATTATACACCAAGGTGGTGAAGACTATTATTATTGACCGATCACCAAAATTATTTAGCGGGGCTTCACCACCTTGGTGTATATACAATTTTTTCCACTACTAGCCAAATTTAAGACAAAAATTAAAAATAATTCACAAACGCACCACGAGAAGCGTTTACTCCGTCGTCTGACTGACAAGTACACTGTCAGTTTTCGATATATATTATGAACGTACTCGTTATGTCATCAGTCAATTTTGGTTGAGCGCGAATTTTAGACTGATGACATTTTTATTCAAATTCATTTTATCTTGATGGGTAATTTCAACCATCAAATATGTTAAAGACAAGTTTCTGGGTATACAAAATTATGTTGCACAAGTTTTTGTTGAACGACTACCCCTGATTTTTCTAAATATTCGATTTTGTCCATTTTTGACCTAGGTTAATAATAGAAAAAATTATCAACCACTAATAGAGAAATTCAACTTCTGAGTTGGCTGAAAGAAGCAATAATTGTCAACTTCACGGCTAGTATATTTAGTGGAAAAAATCCATTAATGGGGTTCATTAATAAAATATTTTGTGTACATTAATCTTGCTCCAAAATACACGGTCGACGGAAAAATCAATTAACCAAAACGAGTAGTATTCGGTATGGAAATGAATACAAAGCATTTTTTAAATATATCCAGATTTTTAATTACATGCGACCTAGAAACACGATAAGAGTTTCAATATTTATAAGGTATAAAGAAGCAGGAAAGTTTCAATCACTTTCATTGGGATTTATGTTGCGACCGCCATATAAATCTGAAGTTATATCAGGGTGATATTGAAGGTTAATTATACAACTTTCTTATAATTAATTTCATATGAATACAGTAATTATGATATGACAAAAGTGTGAGTGGGAAGAGCTCAATATAATGCCAACAAAAAACTGGATGTCCAAAGACTGGTAGGCGTCGATTGATTGTAGTAATGAGCAAAATTGGTTTTGGACCTGCAGTATTGGTCTTGGTTTTGGGAAAAAGCCAAGACTATCCTTAGACTCTAACAAGACCAAGACCCAGACTAAATGAACAAGAACAAGACCAATGCCAAGACTGAATATGCAAGACCAATACCAAATATGGGGACTGCTTAAAGGACATTGTCGACTAAATTACCACCTGAAGAAGATGATTCTGTTTCAGACCTCGGACTATCGGTTCTGTAATTTGGAGGACGAAACTGCGGAGCATAAACTATGCGCGTGCATAGCCTTGGGCAGGGTAAGGTATGATATATTCGGTTTTAGTACCTTAGAGCCGAACGACTTCAAAAAAGTATTACCAAATACAACCATGGACTTCGCCAGAAGCAGAGGATTGTGGGGTAAATTCTAATCCCTAGAGGTGAGCCACATTAGACCTAACAAAGGTCGCAGTGGAGATAGCGAGAAGGCCCCAGTCTCACAGAACCTAACCTAACCTAAGAGCAAAGACGCAAGACTCACTAAATATTCTCACTTCCACAGCATATTTGAGTTAAAATATTTGTTACAGCCTCAACACATACTTTTCCTAGAACAAAATATTTTTTGTATTTCGAATCGCCAGTCTTATTTAGGGCCGGTTCTATCACCTCTGGTTAAGATTTCTAGTTATGGTTAACAAGATCTGACAAGAGGTTTGCTGTTATACGACCGCTTGCAGGTTAAAGTTTTTTGACCAAAGGATAAAGTACTTTGAGTTCTTGTTAAGACTGTGACCACTGGTTAACCTAATTTTAGTGACATTTTAATTTGCAATCTTGACAATTCTGAATAAATATATTTTGTTAATAAAAAACGTTAAGACGCTTAATATAAATCCTATAAAGTATCATAATGAAAATAATGATTGATCCCGGACTTGATGGCTCAGATGAGGATGAGTTATCCTTTCCCATGCCTCAACCTCGAAGACAAAAATTAATCCGAGAAAGGGTGAATTACTATGAAATTCTCAGTGACGATCAGACCTTCTGCCATAAATTCCGGAACTGTTTAGTTCTGCGGCAATGTTTTTCCAACATTGATGCTTCACCTTCCAGGTTACGGCATCTGTGGTTTTATTCTATATTATTTTATAATATTTTTTGGTTAATACCAAAAAAGCATCAAGTTTTTCCCCTACTTTTCTTTTATTTTTTGTTCTTCCATTATAGAAATGAAAACAAACAATCTGACAAAACAAGGTGCATAGAGAAATATAATTTGTTTATAACAAGGTGCTTTGACATACCCATAACCATAACTTTCATATGCAAATCTTAGGCGGTCAAATTTTTTACAATATCTTTATTTATTTACATTCA